>LGRX02035215.1:0-55740 GCA_001247695.2 Cymbomonas tetramitiformis | reverse complement strand
AGACACCGACAGCTCTACTCTGACCTTAAGCACATCTGACTGGATTCTGGCCTTTGACTACATCCTGTACTTCTTTGACATCTTCTATGACCTCGAGCATTGGTTGACCGTCGAGCTGAGCAGCATCGGATGAGAGTATCTATCGGGGAGCGAGATCTGGCGGAGACCAGTTACTATTTTCATATCCTTGTGGCAGTCCACCTAGTTGGCATGCATATACTAGTACTTTAGCATTCGGTTTAGAGGGTTAGCCGGAAGCGGGGATGGCGGCAGGTCGGCCCTTTGGTTGATGTTGTTCCGATCCGTGGACGGGGACCTCTTAGTTTGCATTAGCTACCTGTTTCACATTCTTGTGCCACCTCAGCCGAGGTGGTGTGCTGAGATTCAGTAGTTCAGTACCACGTATGACGTATGATAGTGACAGTGACAGTACAGTGACTTCCTACCTGTACTCAGTAGTTCGACTTCGGTAGCTTAGACTGTGACACACGATATGATTGCCTAGTGACGGCCTCAGAGCTTAGATAGCCTGGAGAGTCGTGTATTCATTTCTATCTTTTGATATACCCGATTGCCTCGCTCAAACCCTACGGCGTTCAGCGTTTTCACTGTGTCACTAGGACATTCTAGTACGCCATAACCCACAATGATAAATCTGCCTAAGGCTTATCCTAACTCAAAGATCCTAAAACTTTGCATGAATATCGAAGACAAGTGCATGAATATATGCAAATGAGATGCCTTTGATGTGGTTGGGTTCGAACCCAAGCAAGGTTGGCATGCCCCACCTTGACTTCCACACCCCAAGAGGTCGCGAAGAAGACGCCATAAACCCAAAAACAAAATCAGTCTATAGCTCATCCCAACCCGATGCTGCTCAAACTTTGTATGCAAATTCAAAGTGAGTTGAATAAAACGTGAGAACAAGGTGGGTCCGATGTGGTTGGGTGTGATCCCAAGCTAGGTTGCCCTAGACTTCCACACCTCAAGAAAGCGCGCCCCTCCTCGCCATCGGAAAACCTGCGACACAAGTTGCACAAAACGAGTATCGTGAGTCGGCACATATGCATAAACAAACTGAAAAATAAAAGCAGTCAAACACTTCCGAAATCCCTGCGCATAACACGGCAACCACGACATCGTTCCGCCCATGAGGCGAAGCGAAGGACCGTTGAGAAAATTATGAGCAGTAAAGGTTGGTGCGCAGCTCTTTATCCTTGAGCGAGTCAACGCCAACGGCAATCGTATCCGCGATATCGATGGAAGATAAATAGATGATTTGTTTTAATAATCCTGGAAATTAAATTCACGATGACACGCGAGACGATGCGAGACGATATGACCGTCACTCTGGTTCAGAATTTTTTCGGGATTGAGACGGAAACCACGTTCCAGTTCCAGCGCGTATAACCCTTCCCTTCTTGGATTCTAGGAGTATACAGTATGGGACAGGGTACGGGCGCTGGGAACTCGTCCATTTTGCATGATGACACATGATGACTGAATGTCACGGCTGCGTATATCGCGCGAGACAATGACCACAATGAACGTCGCCGGCAGCAGACGGTGAACACATGTGATGTCACATCGACATCGCGGACACCATTGCCGCTGCGCTGCCGATGCCGTTGCGTGACTGCTTACTCGTTACTGTGACACTCGTTCTTCGTTGACCCATCCCAATCCGCAATTGCATCGTAAAGTTCTTCAGCTACAGTTGGCTACAGTACGCAATTTCTTCAACGTTCCGCCGCCTCATGGGGCGAACGGTGCTGTGACTGCTGTGATACACGCAGGGATTTCCAAAGTGCTCGGCTACTTTTATTTTTCAGTTCGCTTATCATAATGTGTAAACTTATGATACTATGTGTGTGCAGGTCATGTCGCAAGTATCCGATGGCGAGGAGGGACGCGCGCTCTTGAGATGTGGAAGTCGAGGTTGGCGAATGCCAACCTTGCTTGGGATGAAACCCAACCATATCGAAAGTATCGTATTAAGATATACATATTTCACGTTTGCATCCTTGGCATCTATGCAAAGTATGAGGAGCATTGAGTGAGCATAAGTCCTAGGCTGTTTTGGTTTTTGGTTCATGGCGCATTCGTGACCTCTTGGGGTGTGGAAGTCGAGGTTGGTCTAAACCAACCTTGCTTGGGATGAAACCCAACCACATCGGACTATCTTATCGCACCTATCTTAGTTAAGTAATGTATATTACAAGTTTGAAGGTCTTTCGAGAACGTTAAGGCGATGGCTGATTTTGTTTTTTGGGGTCGTAATAAATCGTGGAAAACAAAATCAGCCTACGAACTTGTCCTAGCCGTCTGAGGCTCAAACCTTACAGGTTCATTGAGAAAATGTACCGATGAGATAAGTTCGATGTGGTTGGGTTTCATCCCAAGCAAGGTTGGTTTAGACCAACCTCGACTTCCACACCCCAAGAGGTCACGAATGCGCCATGAACCCAAAACCAAAACAGCCTAAGACTTATGTCCACTCAATGCTCCTCATACTTTGCATAGATGCCAAGGATGCAAACGTGAAATATATACGATAAGTTCGATATGGTTGGGTTTCATCCCAAGCAAGGTTGGCATTCGCCAACCTCGACTTCCACATCTCAAGAGCGCGCGTCCCTCCTCGCCATCGGATACCTGCGACATGATACTATCATAAGTTTACACATTATGATAAGCGAACTGAAAAATAAAAGTAGCCGAGCACTTTGGAAATCCCTGCGTGTATCACAGCAGTCACAGCACCGTTCGCCCCATGAGGCGGCGGAACGTTGAAGAAATTGCGTACTGTAGCTGAAGAATTTTAGGATGCAATTGCGGATTGGGATGGGTCAACGAAGAACGAGTGTCACAGTAACGAGTAAGCAGTCACGCAACGGCATCGGCAGCGCAGCGGCAATGGTGTCCGCGATGTCGATGTGACATGTGTTCACCGTCTGCTGCCGGCGACGTTCATTGTGGTCATTGTCTCGCGCGATAGACGCAGCCGTGACATTCAGTCATCATGTGTCATCATGCAAAATGGACGAGTTCCCAGCGCCCGTACCCTGTCCCATACAGTATTCTAGGACAAACGTAGAAATATAAACGATTTGAAAATATTTGCAAAGGTTTTTTCTCAGATTTTTGTATGATATAATTTAACGATCAGCAGGGATCTCGATCTCTCCGCGCGCAAGTTTAACTTTTGTATTTATTAACGTACAAAACGTTTGTCATTTGTCATATAAAACACAGCTAGAAATAGTATAGTATAGCATGGTCATGGTCTTGCCATATGAAGTATATCAAGTAAGTTAGTATAAATTTGTCCAGGTTCGTGCATGTATAAAAAGAGCCTCCTTGGCTATGAGGCTCAGGTTCAGACACTTCCATTGGGCCACAATCAATTAATATAAAAACGTGGAGCCAAATGGCGCGCTCACGCTTGTTGAAACGATTCTGGAAGCGTGATTATAAAACACGTCACGATGATGAAATTGAATTCAAATGCCAACACCGAACAGATCAACAGACCACACGACAGACGAGAGTCCTTTTATATGTTCCCATATGTTAAATGTTTATCAGTTTATGTGACACACCACCACCAGACACACTAGAACAGCACCACCAGACACCAGACCACGAACCCGCAAACCCGCGAACCCAAAATCGCCTGCCCTCTCGTGAGGGCTATGGTCTTTTGTGAAAGTTTCGACGAACATCCTTGCACAGTATTTCAAATCGGGTAACATAATATTATATGACCCATGTCATTGATGCTGTACGCTTGGAAGCCTTGTTCGCCTAACTCTTCCGCAAAAACGGCATGCTTCCGTGCGACGCAAGATTGAAGTGTGTGGGTTAATCTGGGTCTAAGGGCACATCTCGTGCACTGCAGAGTATGCAAGCAACATTACATAGAATCTTCATGCGTAGCGTAAGGCTTATGCTGCTGGCGTCGCTCCTGCTGGTCAGCTCGCCCGTATCCGCGCTCCCCCGAAGGCTTCTTTGCAGAGGCGACCGCGCACTGTGCGAAAAGAAAATGGCTGCGAGGGCGGGAATCGCACGAGGCGCCTTCCCTCCGCCTAGCCCTGCGTTACCTGGCACGAAATATGCCATGGGACTTTTGCAAGCGAATTTACAGGAGAAGGAAACCAAGTTGTCAGAGATGGCCAGGATGCAGACTGCGTTTACGGCAGGCCTCGGTCACTTTAATGCACCACCTCAATTTTCCGAGCAGATGTCTGAACTCGCATCCGGCGTGGCGTCGCTCAAAGCAGAGATCGCCATGAGAGAGGTGAAGTAGTCGCGACTCTGTTCTCTCTGACGAGCGGTGGTATCGCTTCCGCGTTTTCTCGATATTCATTCCCTTAATAGTTGCATAGCGTTCTGCCTCGCCCGGGCTCTGTTAGGTTTCCGTTTGATATTCCGAAAATAAAGAATATGCGTTTGCTGCCGTTCTCTACCGTGCTGAGCTGCTCTTACTCGCAAAGGAGTCTATCAAACGACGATTAAGATCTGCCCCGCGAGGCGGGTTCAATTTCGTTGCCCATCGTCTCGCCGATGACCTCTGAATAGTTTGGGCAACCCAGTTGAAGCGCTCCTTTCCAGTGGAAACGGCGTGCCAGATCGTCATCTCCCTTGTGGACCGCCAACCTCGCGGCTCGCATGTAACTCCACCGCACCGAACATCGTCGCTTGCGTGAAAACCCTTTACGCGGACACGAACTCTACGCCTCGCGTGCCCCCCTCTTGCACTGATAGTTTGCCTTGTGTCTGCTTCAACCTGGGTTTTCTTCAGGCCGAGGCCCGTGGCCCACAACCCCCAGCTCCCCCTCCATCTGAAAGCTGGAGCACTTGGAGCACTTGGATTTTCTGGGTATTCGTGTTGATGTTCGCAGGTGTAACACACTACCTCCCTTAAAGTTCCTCCTTATCATGTGTAATAAGTTGTCGTATGTAATAAGTGCGTCCAAACTGCAACTTCATCGCGTGGCGTACCTTTCGAGTTGCGTCCTCTTGTCAGGTGTGCGATCTCAGTGTGCAAGGCCAGCAAGACAATGTGGGGAAACTTTCCAAGTCGCGTTCGCTACTGCTGTTCGATCGAAACACTCGTCAAGGGCTTTGTAGGATCAAACATCGTAATCTTGCCCATCAGCTTACTCCCTAGCTCTGCGATGTACTGGTGAACAGGGGTGACGTGGACCCTAGCGCTTGAGCACATATATCAACATCATAAAACGCGCATTCCCGGAGTAAAGGCGAAAGTGTTTTCTAAGACGAAGGAAATCCTACACGAAGGAGGCTCCAAGGTGCAGGAGGGCGTGCAGTGGTGCAAAGAAAAAGTCGTTCCTAAACTTGAAGACAACATTCAGTTGGCACTGGCAAAGGCGAGACGTTTGGGGGAATCAGTTCCAACCTGGTCTCCGCCGGACCCGATGCGCGAGACCTCCAAGAAGCTCCAAGTAAAGCTGTCGGAGGCGCGCATGGAACTTGCAACTCCACAACTCAGAACTTAAAGAGAAACAAATGCCCTAAGGAATGGTGCGCATATGAGTTCCTGAGATGCAGCTCTTTCTTTATGAGCAATAGTAGTAATAGTATAATGCTCTAAGGAACAGTTTGTATATGAGTTTATGAGATAGCCGCCGAACACTTACATACATATTACATACTACGAAGCTATCTCGGGCGTTAAGACTTTTTTCATTTTGCCGCTCCTCGGTCTATTACCCACGTATGGTTGAACTCCCGAGACCTGTGCCGAATTTCTAAAGTGCAGAATCGATTGATCCGCAGGCTGTAAGCATATATTTGTTCTGTGTGCATGCTCTGCTTCAGCTGTGCCGCGAGCATCATGAGTGATGCCTGCACGCATGAAGGCAAACACTTGTCGGCAACGTTTAAAGCGAACCTTGAAGAACTAAGTGAGTAAGCGAAGTAAGTAGAAAGCCGCCAAAAATAAACAGAAATAACCTTGAAATGCAAAGTTTTTTCGGTCGTGGACGCCACTCAGACACTACGGATGCTTGAGCACCGAAAATGATTGTACAAGCTGCAGAAATCTAGACTATATACGGTTCAGAGGGCGGGTAACTACAACTACCGCAAAACTTGCAAACGCCTCACCCTCCCACATGATAGCATGGTCAGGGAAAGATCCCGCTAGGAACATTCCCCAGCAGTTGTGCTGCTACCACTTGAAACAAACATTCGAACGAAGCGAACACGTATACCGTAGCCTGCAGAACTTTTGACACTTCAGCGATTTAAAATATAACATCCAACTCTGTGCATCAGTCTCACCGACCCTGCGATAGCACTTTTTCATAGCAGACGCTGGGAAAAGATCCCGCCAAGGACAGTCACAAATCGCGCTGCTACAACAGCACCGCTTAGAATGAAGAAACAAAGTTCCAAACAACAGGTCACAACCGCAATCACTATCTATACGGTGCACAAACTCCAGGTTTACGGTACGGAAAGGGTGTCATCAAGGTGCGCGCAAGACGGCCGCTCGCTGTCTTGCACGTTCATCCATAATACATATCTTGCTCCATGGCGGAAGTCGCGGTTCTCAATTGAAACATGCTGCGTGGAAGTCATCATGCTTCTTCAGCTATACTGGTTTCAGGATGTACGTAACAATATACTCCGTCAGCCTGGGTTCATCCCGCCGTTGGTGCATTCATATGCTGCGCGCCATACAATCGCGATGATACGACGATTTGGCATTTTTGCTGATACGATATCATTAGTTGGGAACGCGCTCTGCATTTGCTTAGCGCAGCAGCACACGCCCCTCCGTGTTCTTCCCCACCTACGTGCGCTCCAATGGCTTAGGGTTCCGGATATGTCAGAAGTACAATGTCTGTATGACACCGGTTACCCGGAGAAAAGTTCTAGATTTAAAATGATTTCCCCGCACACTGGATTCAATGCGCTGCAACCTAGCATCTAGAGTGAATCCATCACACAATACTTCATATTTCTGCACCGCGTATGCAGAACACTCAATAGCATATGCAAATAACCTATTGCATTATCAATGATAGAATAAGCCATCATTGCACTAAATTTCAAAGATACCGACCAGTGTAAAAAAATAATCAGACAGCAAATATGCATGATACCGCAAAGTCCTTGATGCGACATGGGCATGTTTTATCACTCGAGTCAACAGCATTATTCAGTACTGTCACTTCTCTAAAATACATATGCAGCTCCGTCTCGGAGCATATCTGGCTAGAACTGAAATGGCATGATCACGCGCTGCCAGCTAATAGATTACAGTGGTCGAGCACATCTATGAATCTGATTATTGGCATGCCTAAGTAGTTATTTCAAACTTTCCGCCAAACTCATCACTCATCTCCGACATGATCACCTATCGTGCATGCACTGCTCTTGGGGTACCAGTTGTCACAGCGGGTGAGCAGTTCCTCTCCAATCACAATGTTGCAACTAGCATGGGCAATCACCTCCAGTTCTCCCGTGGTCTCCCGGATTCTGTGCTCAAGGTGCACATTCGGCTGCGGTGCAACATCCCGGTGATCATTGATGAACCTCAGCTCGCTGCCGACGCGCAACGCATCCACATACAGCCAAGTGCTCCCATGCTCGCTCTCTCTTTCCTGCTCCTGATTGGTCTCTTCCATACAGAAACCGTAGACGTAGTCCTTCGAGTCAGCCTCATTCAGCTCATCCCGCACCAGCCCAGTGAAAGTTCCAATCCGTTCGCCTGCATCGAACGCACGACTGGCGAAGAGGCCGTAGTGCACCTGCTCGTGGGCACAGGACACAGGGTGCTCGGGCTGTAGCCGTCGGATCTCCACTCCGTGCACTAATCGAGGGGGAATCATGCGCCTCTTACTGCGCTCGCTGGAGCTCTTCGGGTTGTCCCACACATTCCAGCTGCTGTAAATACAGCCAGCACCCGCAGGCCATGATGGTGGCAGCCGAAACTTCCTGCGACGGGAGTGCCCAGGTGTGTTAAGGGTCGGTGGACAGGCATCTGACAATTCGCCTGCAACTTCGCTTGCACCTGAGCATGAGGCGTCACCCACGCGCTGCCCCCCTGCCCGGCGCCGGTGCTCCACAACGGCTTTGCTGTGGTCTGCGCAAGCGAGCTCATCGGAGTCGGCATCCTCACGAGCCCGCAGCTCCGCCAGGGAGAGCCCCAAGCACTCAGGGTGGAACCACGTGGTGCACTCTGCACAGAAGAATGCCGCGGGCTCCTCAATCTGTGTCAGTATCCGCCGGCACCGGCAGCGGTGATCCGTGCCTTCAACCGGCAGATCACCACCGGACCCAGGGCTCCGTTCTGCCAGCTGGCCACACTCCGCCCTGTCCGCTGCAGGGGTTGGCTGTGGGGTGTGCAAGTTGGGGGGCTCCTGCCACAAATCCTGTCGGTCAGCAACCCGCTGTTTCAACCGGAGGTCACGCTCCTGCTGGTCCAGCACCCGTTGTCGTTTCTGGAGCTCCTGCTTTTCAAGCTCCAGCACCTGCTCCGCCTTGCGTTTGGCTGCCAGTTCCCGAGCGAGCCGCAGCTTTTCCTGCTGGCGTTGTTGTGGGGTTACGGTCAGACTCCCTGATTTGGCCGTGGGCCCTCCCCGCCCCGCTCGCCCGGTGCTTCGCTCGAGGGCTTCGCTTCCCTGCCCGGGGTTCCGGCGCGCACCGCTTCCGCTCGCCCCGCCACGACTGGCCGATGGCGTTGCCACTGCAGGACCTCCCCGACCAGCCCTACCGCTCATCCCTGCGGCCGCCCCGCCTCTGCCGGGGGCCGCCTTGCTCTTGGAGCGCTGCTCGGCGCCTTTGCCTGCCCCCGCGCCCTCTCGGCTTGCCCCATTTCCGTGTCGCTCACTCACCCCCGGCGCCTCGGCCGGTCTGCTTCCGCCCACCTCCGCCTCCACCTGTGGCTGCTCCTGCTCATGGTGCTTGCGGTACTCTTCCACCATCCGGTCTTCCTCGCGTACCCACTCGCTCTCCAAGAGGTGTCGGTTGAGGGGCTCCTTCAGTGCCTCCTTGGTGCGCTCCGTCGATCGGTCCTTCTCCCAGCTGTTGAGCAGGTGCACCACTGCGCCCCAGTACCCATTGCCGTCACGCTCCGCGCTCAACGGCAGCGCCTGCGCCTTCTTTTGCCACTCGGCCGACGCCGGGTCCATGATCCTCCCCTCGACCTCGCAGATGGCAGCCTCCACAGCCTCCCGGAAGAATCCGTAAATCAGCTTCTTCCGCGTCTGGGGTCGGAACCCACCAAACCCCGCAGCGGCCTTCAGCAAATCTACATTCTGCTACCCCACCGTGCAATATGACACGTGGCGCTCTGCTGATATCCCACCGTACAATATGACACGTGGCGCTCTGCTACCCCACCGTGCAATATGACACAGGACATGCGGCGCCGAAACAAAATCATAGAGCCGCCACATAGCGTTGCAGCGCATCGCCATGTGGTCCTCATGGGAACTAGCGGCACGAGCCGAGTATGACCGATTGGTCATCGCCGCGCAGCCTCTGCGCATCGCTCCCTCCGGACACTGTCATCGCACCTTATCCTGGGCTTCCCCTGCGAGAGCCGGCACCTCGCCGAACCGCATCTTTGGGAAAGTGCCACCCTTTTGCTTCTTCAGCGCCCCACCCTTCCCCCAACACCCCCTCACTCCCGCATATTCTGTGACGCGCTTCCGAACGTAATCCCACCCATGGTGCTTGTCGGTGACGAATAATCGCCTCCACGGCATGAACATCCCGGGCTCCTCCACGGGGGCCTCGCAGCTCGCAAATGTGGGGTTGTGCCCCAGGGAGCACGTCCACTCCTCCTCGTCATCGCACTCATAGGTGTGCGGCATGTAGCGTCTCTTCCCGCATTCGCAGCATGTCATCAGCTGCTTCTCGCTGCCCAGGCGCCCGTCTTCCACCTGCCGAAGGCGGGCCTCAGCCTCGCGCCTCACCGCCTCCATCTCCTTCTGAGCACGCTCCTCTCTCGCTCGGGCATGCTGCTCGTTGGTCTTCTTCTTCTTCAGGTTGTCCTCCTGCAGCCCCTCCCAGCCCCCATGACACTTCCGCCCTTCGATGAAGACCACTCCACACCCTCCTAAGCATATCGCATAAGTTCCCTCCTTCCTAACTGGAGACCCATACGTGCCTATATCCACCAGGCCCCCCTTAGCCTTCTGCCGTGTGAAGCTCCCTCCGTGCCCTTACCCCATTTAGATTTCTCTCCGTGCCAGAACTGCATGTTGTTCTCGCCTTCACCGCCGCTCGCCGCCGAATTCAAGTTTCTGCTCACGCGGAGCACGCGGTATTAGATTCCTCCGTGCCCATACCCCAGTTTCTGATCACGCGGAGCACGCGGTATTAGATTCCTCCATGCCCATACCCCAGTTTCTGATCACGCGGAGCACGCGGTATTAGATTCCTCCGTGCCCATACCCCAGTTTCAACCCCTCAGCCATCCTCCTCTTGGCTGCCAAATCAGCGCACGCCAAGCCACGTGGCGCCGAGGGCATCCAAGCCGCTCCTGGCGCGCGCTCTGGGTGGTGGCTCGTGAGATGGCGGACTCGCACCTCGAGCTCCACCATGTATTGTTTGAGCCGACTATTCGCCGCGTCGTAGCAGAGCTTGAACTCCTTGTTCCCGTTCATCTCCAAGTAGTTTTGCTTGTTGTGCGACACCGTCAGATACTGCTCGTCGATCACCACCAAGACGTTGGGCATCGAGAGGCTGAGTTTTTCCATGTAGGGAAGGATGTCGTACGCACGGATCAGCCGGCCCTTGTGGTAGCACAGCACTCCGAACTCGCGCCTCGCAACTTGCGGCGTCTCCGCGTGGCCGCCCGCCACGCTCCGCAGCAGGCCGCAGAAGATGGGCACCTTGTGTGCCTCTCCCTTCGGACTGTACTCGTACTTCTGCGAATTACATTGCAGATTTTCAACATCGGGTTGCGGCCCGGCCTCCTCGCGGCTCAGGTCTACCCCGAGAAGCCACGCGGCACCACGAAGAGCACCGCGAAACCAGGTGGTGTGTCAGGAAAACGGCACCGGACTATGCCAACACCGTTCAAAAAAAGACGCAGCTTCGGCAACGGCGGCCGGGGGCGTGTGCCGTTATCGCCGACGCGGAGCATTCATTTCCAGCCTCAAGCAAATCTGCACTGTGGACTCTTCGAGCCCAGTGAGCTCTGCACAGGCGCGGTGCTCGAGGCGCCCGATGTGCTCCATTTGGGTGCTGTGGACTCTGGGTGGGCATAGCACGGAGGCGTGGGGCATGGGCACCTTCGGAAGCTGCCAGCAGCGATTTTGGTCCTCGGAGCTGGCATAGTGCACCGCCGGTACCTCCTCCCCGCGCAGAACTATGCGCATCAAGGGCTCGGAGGGGCGCAGATACAGCAGCCTCAGGTATGCCCGCAAGGAGTAGTCGAAGGGTAAGGGATCCGGCTGCATCCCCGTCTGCAGCGTGTGCCTGCCGACAAAGGTGTGCACGGATGTGAGTGTCATGAGAGGGCCTCTGCCCGGGCGCATCCCCTCTGTGCAGGAATATGCAGGTGGTGATCAGACGGCCCAATGGGGAGCCGCCAGTTTAATCCATGGCAGGGGGAGAAGCGCATCCCCTCACACCAGAGCGAGGAGGGCTCACCCGGTGGGATTGCACAGTCTGTACTCTGCCAAAACGCGAGAGCAAACAGCGCTGTGTTGGGACAAGGTGGTGGGAGGGGCTTGAGGTGCGGGCATGCGGGAGCATGTGGGTACGTGGGGCACTTCTGCTAGAAGCACAGGAGTGCAGGAAGGGTCGGAACAGGGCCAAGCCAAGAGCGTCTGCTTAAAGGGTGGAGCGTCAAGCGCGAGCCACTCGAGTGCCCTACGGCGATTTAGTCATCTAATGAAACACTTCAGAAATGCTCTCGTCGCGTCATCTGAGCTCTGAAACCTTCACACAGTTCCCGAGGATCGTTCGATAACGATCCCAAACTCCAGAAGAAATCGCAGCAGTCAGATCACGCTTATTTTGCGTTTCCCGACTGTAATGTTTTGCTTCGGAGCGGGTTTACCAGTGTTAAGGGCTGCCAAGCAGTATGTTTGCTCTGCACAGATTGAAGCAAATTAACTTAATCTACTTAAATACTTTTACTCGAACACCCTATTCCATCATATTAAAACGTTTCGAAACCAAGCACGGGCTCATTTGCCGCAGATTCGCTTACGGGCATCCCGGGGTGCTTGGGCGCCAAGCGAACCGCGGGATGCCAAAGCGCGTCATAAGTTGGGTGTTAAGGCACGTAACTTATGTCAACTAAACCGACTTAAGTTATAACTGCATAAAATACTGAGCGAGGTAAGCTCATTTAAGCGCAGGATGTTCCGATGGCGATCAAAACGGGCGGGTCTATGTGTTATATATGGAGAGTAACCCTGTCTAGTAGTTGCATACGGTCGGTGGAAGAAGCCCACCGCGGGGAATGGCGTGACTCCGTGTACATCAGCAGCTGATGAACGCTGAATCTTCTTTAGAAGAAGTAGCTTTGCGCTAATCCCTTTCTAAGTCGTTCCAGCCAATTCGCCCCGCTGAGTTTTTAGCCTTTGACCGGCTCAACTAGCAGGCGTTGACTTTGGTGTCAAAAACATTGTTGACACGTGGCAAAATTGCGAAAGGCAGTTTTTACGGGATCTGACGGTCTGTGATCTGGTTTTACGACAAATACTGGAATATCAGTCGTCAGATCAGCCGCCCGTGTACTGCGTGACAAGCTATCGTTTATATCAATTCCGGAACGCAAAATATGGGCTTAAATCGCTGTATGCCCTGACCTGCCATACGGAGGGTTGGACTGGAGAATGACACTGAATCTCAAATAAATACTGTGGGGGCAAATTGGAATTCCTTCCAAAAGCCGCAGTCGTGTGTGAGTGCTTCAAGGCGTGCAACTGTGGGAGCCTGGGCGTGAGGGGCGCAGCTAGTGCTGATCCGGAGTTCGTGGGGGGGGTGGGGAGGGGGGGCATGCGTAGCATGTGCGTGAGGGGCCACCTGGCAGATGTCTGGCGGATGTCCTTGTCATCTGTCTCCATATCGAGCCCTGTCTCCATGTCATTCAACCTGTACAGCTCCACTCGGGTGCCGGTGCCTCCCCCCTCGAAGGCACTCCGCAGCCTCTGCTTCAGTTCCGCCTCGGTGCCATAAGGGGTGTACTGCATCATCGCGCCAAGGCTCTGATGCCACGTTGGGTCTCGGGTCGAAGCAGGCTGAAGATCCCCACCGGGGCCCTGGACATAGGCCACGATGGGAATGTGCCAGTCCTCCATGACCTCCTCCGCGTGGAGCGTTTGGCTGCCCGGAGAGTATCCGCCCCCACCTCTGCTCATGCTCATGTGTTGCTGGGCGCACTGTTTCCTCTGGGCAAGCGCCAAGCTTCGGCAAAGGGGTGGAAGAGGGGCAGGTCTGGGGAAGCGACAAGCTTTGGCAAAGGGGTGGGGGGGCATGGCAAGTCTGGGGAAGCGACAAGCTTTGGCAAAGGGGTGGAAGAGGGGCAAGTCTGGAAGCGACAAGCTTTGGCAAAGGGGTGGGGGGAGGGGGAGGGCATGGCAAGTCTGGGGAAGCGCAAGCTGGGGGCGGGCAGCACGGTGGTGAGTGCCATGACGGGTGTTGGCCAGAAGCACGGCAGGAGGTGGGACGCGGAGGTGAACAGAAAGTGACCAGGCTTTTCAGGCATTCAGCGGGTCCTCATGTCCCTCGTGCACGTGGCCCCCGACGCGCCCCGGAACAGCACAGGGCTGGGAACGTCTGGGTGGGCGGAGTGCAGATCGACCTGCTGGCTGCTTGGGAGAGGTGGCATGCGACGCCGGCAAGTCTTCACAATCCGAATTTTCCCTGAAGCCGCGGAGAAGCCAACACGGGGCGCACCTGAGGAACCCCGCGGAGAAGGTCTTGACCCGGTTGCCTGTTACGCTGTCGCCGGTGACGTGGCAGGTCAGCACGAGGGCGTCCTTAGCGAGGCGCATGGAGGAGGACTTGAAGCCATTACCGTACTGCCCGATAGCGCTCGCCTCCTTGTTGCTGAACCCGAGAGACAGCATCGCCCACAGTTCGCGCTCGCACAGTCCGGGCCCGTCATCTTGAATGAATAACACCCACTGGTCATCCCATTTGTAGGTGTCTGCGCCCCGCAGACCAGCCGACTCACCTGCCACGTGATCCAGGCCCGACAGAGATGCTGCCGACGCCGCTGAGTCCGGGGCATGGAAAGCGTGATGACAAGGCCACCGAGCACGAGCCATGGGGACGTGATGACAAGGCCACCGAGCACGAGGCATGGGGACGTGATGACAAGGCCACTGAGCACGAGGCATGGGGACGTGATGACAAGGCCACTGGAGCTCGGGGCATGGGGACGTGATGACAAGGCCACTGAGCACGAGGCATGGGACGTGATGACAAGGTCACCCGAGCACGAGGCATGGGGACGTGATGACAAGGCCACTGAGCTGAGGCATGGGGACGTGATGACAAGGCCACTGAGCACGAGGCATGGGGATGTGATGACACGGCCACCGAGCACGAGGCATGGGGACGTGATGACATGGCCACTCGAGCTCGAGTGTGGGACGTGACACGCGTCACTGAGCTCGAGGCATGGGGACGTGATGACACGGCCACCGAGCACGAGGCATGGGGACGTGATGTGACATGGCCACCGAGCACGAGGCATGTGGGACGTGATGACAAGTCACCGAGCACGGGGCATGGGGACGGATGACAAGGCCACTGAGCACAAAGCATGGGGACGTAATGACAAGTGCCACTGAGCTCAAGACATGGGGACGTGATGACATGGCCACTCGGGAGCTCGAGGCATGGGGACGTGATGACAAGGCCACTGGAGCAGAGGCATGGGGACGTGATGACATGGCCACTGAGCACGAGGCATGGGGACGTGATGACAAGGCCACTGAGCACGAGGCATGGGGACGTGATGACAAGGTCACCGAGCACGGGGCATGGGGACGTGATGACAAGGCCACTGGAGCACAAAGCATGGGGATTTACCTGATGACAAGGCTGTACTGAGCTCAAGACATGGGGACGTGATGACAAGGCCACTGATCACGAGGCATGGGGACGTGATGACATGGCCACTGAGCTCGAGGCATGGGGACGTGATGACAAGGCCACTGAGCACGAGGCATGGGGACGTGATGACACGGCCACTGAGCTCGAGGCATGGGGAGCGTGATGACACGGCCACTGAGCTCGAGGCATGGGGAGCGTGATGACATGGCCACTGAGCTCGAGGCATGGGGACGTGATGACACGGCCACCGAGCTCGGGGCATGGGGACGTGATGACAAGGCCACTGAGCACGAGGCATGGGGACGGATGACAGCGCCACCGAGCACGAGGCATGGGGACGTGATGACATGGCCACCGAGCACGAGGCATGGGGACGTGATGACAAGGCCACTGAGCTCGGCGTGCATGGGGACGTTGATGACACGGCCACTGAGCTGAGATGGGACGTGATGACAAGGCCACTGAGCTCGAGGCATGGGGACGCATGACACGGCCACCGAGCACGAGGCAGGGGACGTGATGATGGCCACCGAGCACGAGGCATGGGACGTGATGACAAGGCCACTGAGCTCGAGGCATGGGGACGGATGACAAGGCCACTGAGCACGAGAGCAGGGGACGTGATGACATGGCCACTGAGCTCGAGGCATGGGGACGTGATGGATGGCCACTGAGCTTCGAGGCATGGGGACGTGATGATGGCCACTGGGAGCTCTCGGAGGAGCAGGGAGCGTGATGACACGGCCACTGAGCTTCGGGAGGTGATGGGGAGCGTGATGACACGGCTAAATGAGCTCGAGGCATGGGGAGCGTGATGACATGGCCACTGAGTCATGATAGGACGATGACAAGGCCACCGAGCACGAGGCATGGGGACGTGATGACACGGCCACCGAGCACGAGGCATGGGGACGTGATGGATGGCGTCACCGAGCACGAGGCATGGGGACGTGATGACAAGGCCACCGAGCACAGGGGACGGATGACAAGGCCACTGAGCACGAGGCAGGGACGTGATTATAAGGCCACTGAGCACGAGGCATGGGGACGTGATGACAAGGCCACTGAGCACGAGGCATGGGGACGTGATGACAAGGCCACTGAGCACGAGGCATGAGGACGTGATGACATGGCCACTGAGGCTCTTTTTACAACCTTGTCCACATCGGATGGACGTGGACGCCTGGAGAATGAAGTTTCAAGAGGTCGAAGTGACTGGATTTCCACGCCACGTGTATAATATCGCATGCGCGAAATATTCTAGGCATTTGACTAGGGTAACTTGACAATATAATTGGCCATCAAGATATGCTTCTTTAAGTGATTATATGGTGTCCAAGGAGTGTCCAACGCCGGGGGGATGGACGGCCTGGCCCGTCCGTTATATGAAATGGATGTTCGCCGTTTCTGAACCGTGCAAAAGTTATACAAAAAATTGATCGAGTGGTTAATATTGTAGCCTCCGTTGTAGGCGGAAAGCGGGCAAGAGTTGGACGTAATGCAAATGTCGCATTGATGTTCAAAGTTTGGACCTGCTCCAGGTCCAAACTTTGAAGATCGATGTCAGAGTCTGCAGCCCGGGTCGAAGTTTGCCTACGCCCGCACTGTCCTGTAGCTTGGGTCCAGAACCACCCAAGCCTGCACTGCCCTGGAGCCCGGGTCGAAGCTGGCCTGAGCCCGCACTGACCTGTAGCTTGGGTCCAGAACCACCCAAGCCTGCACTGCCCTGTAGCCCGGGCCGAGGTTGGCCTACGCCCGCACTGTCCTGTAGCTTGGATCCAGAACCACCCAAGCCTGCACTGCCCTGTAGCCCGGGTCGAAGTTGGCCTACGGCCGCACTGACCTATAGCTTGGGTCCAGAACCACCCAAGCCTGCACTGCCCTGTAGCCCGGGTCGAAGTTGGCCTGAGCCCGCACTGACCTGTAGCTTGGATGCAGGTCCGTGTGGGCTCTCACCGACGTGGCACTCGCTGGCGTGGCAGTCTCTAGAGTTGTCGATCAACTCCCCGAAGGCGCCGAAGGGCCATGGATGGCTTAAGGCGTTAATCTTCATTTGACTCGCGCTCACCCTCGCCCTCGGGATCGAACCATAGTCCATCCGATCCTGTGTAGCTTGAGAGTCCCCCACGGGGCCTCGCATCCCTTGGTCGGGAGCCCACTTTGTCTCCGCGATGGCGCAACCCGCAGCCTGCGGATCTCCTCCAGGCGCAGAGACTCCAACCGTCTCCTCGTCATCAGACAAAATTTCGATCACATCATCGACGCGCTGCTCTACCCGAGCGGGAGACGGGTAGAGGACGCCGTGCTTTGCTCGCTTGTACTCCTCGTTGGAGATAATGCGCAATGCCGAGTGAGGCAAGTCGTCCTCCTCGATTATCCAATCTTCGTTTTCGTCCTGGATTTCGTCCCGGTACACCATTTCGACGACAGCGGCTCCCTCCGCGGCTCCCGTCGCCACATCTGGATCTGTCACAGTGCCGACGATTTCCACGTTCCCTTGCCATGAGGGGAAGTGCTCGTGTGACCATAGGGGGGGAGGCTCCTCGATTATATCGAACAAGGATGCCTTAACCGCAACGATATCACCCACGGTAAACATAGTGCTCAACCTGTGCGCACACGCCAAATACACCCGTGCCTCTCAAAACCTTACAAGCTCGGCACATGGACCTCGCATACGCGTTTCCAGTGCAGCGTCTCGGAACTTAGATGTGCCATCGAACCCTCAAAGGGAGCGCACAGTCCTCTCCTACGCTCTCGCCCCCACGCCCAAAACTTTTGCGGCAAAGTTAGGGCGGCTAAAGGGCTGTCCTAAGTTCGCACGTCCAGATATCGTGCGAAAGAAGAACGGGCACATTCCCTGGAGGGATACGACTCGCTCGCGAAGGCAGATCCTCGCTTGAAAGTACTGCACGCACCAGAGAAAGCAACTCTCGGGAATGTCGTTCAGTCCCGCTCGTTAGGGGAGAGCAAAACTTGACACAGGGAACACGTACAACGCTCTTAAACAGGGTTAGCCACCAAGTGTACCTACAAGGTCGCCGCTGGTAAAGCGACACAAGGGTTGTTTCGGTAGGCGCTTCGGTCAAATACTTCTGCCGATGGCACCTGCAAGTATAGCTTATCGTGTTTGATCGCGTAACGTCTGGAACGGAGCAGACTGACTGTCACTGCGTTCGGTGCTCAACAGCTGGTAACTGAAAAGGCGTAAGACTGAGTAACCATTAAAATATCGACGCCTGTAGCAGGCTATTATTCGGCATATTATTTCATAAAAGAAAATATACGACTTCCCTTGCAAAATCAGTGAAGCTCACTCTCCGTGTTTGGGAATAACAAAAAAACTCGAGGCGGTCACCTGAGTTCAGCGAATACTTCGCGCGGTAGAAACACGGCTATTCAAGAAATCGTCAACGGGCCATAATATCTTGTCGTTCGAGGTGCTAAGAGAAGGCTGCAATTTGGGGGCGAATTTGTCAGCTGCAAGCGAGACGAGTAAAGGCACTGTTATAATCCGCAATGCAGCGGTTGTATTCTGCAATTCAGCGTTTGATTGAGCTCACTCAACAAGCGAAGCGGAACGGAAGAGTTTCTGCTTCGTGCTCAGAACGATCTTTTCTTTTTTGTTTTTACATGTAGATGTTTAGATGTTTGATGTTCGATGCACCCATGTAACATAGGGGTGCCCAACTAAAGTTGAGCCGTCCAATCGCAATGTTTTTAGATTGGGAACATCGGAAGGTCCGAAGAGATTCCTGGGGAGCGACAAAGGTAAGGACAAAGGTGCATCGTATTTTGATCTCTGGAATCGTACATGGACTGTCGGATTCGGAAAATTGCCACTGTTAAAAATAAACGGACCAGTTTAAGTTGTGCAGCTCTAATGTAACATGTTGTATCGTGTTACGTGTTTAAAATCGGGAGTCACAATGTTTATGCCAATGCCAATGCCAATACTACAGTGCGATTGAAATGAGAATGACTTTCACTTTAGTTAGTGTCTACAACGGGGGGTGAAGTCTGAACTTGCCCAACTTCTGAAGTTCTGTAGATGGGATCTGATCTTGCATCTAGATCTTACAGTAGATCTTTCAGATTTTATTAGAGCCCGTCTTGCGTCTATGTCTACGCACGTGACACACAGAGGCCCTAAAATGTAAAGTGAGCGTCAGATCATCAGATTGGACGTTTATTTCGGATGATCCGACGTGTTGGGTGTTTAAGGGTGACACCGCACCGTCAACCGAGTGTTAACTCGATATTACGCTGTTACTCCGAATGAATCATTCTTTGCTATGAATATCTGGAACTGCGACTCGCACTCCATACCCATACGGTAGCCTAAATGATCATTTTTTCCTTGGATTCCTCTTATTTCTGCTCAGGTCATACAGTGTGTGTTTGGTATCCTTAGTGTATGGTTTTGGAGGCATTTTTTGCAGTCATCAGCTTCTTTTAGAAGTTCAACACGTATGTCGGGAGATCGCAAGACGAGTTTGCTAACTTTGTTGCATCAACTAGCATTAACTAGCATTAACTAGCGTTAAAGCCCGCGCAAGTTCATTACTTAGTCCGCGGAGTCATTCTGACGATTCTGTGCAGAGGCGATCTCTCCACCTCTTCCTTCGGTCGTCTGCACGTGTTTTTGGAGAAGGCGGATCCCTCGTTCTTCAAGAATTTACCCTCGAGCTCACGCCCTTGTCTTTTCCTCGACCTGCGAATTATGTCAGAGGCATCTCAGAGAACGCGTTTGCCCCAAGACTGGCAGCCTGCAGCTATTCTTGTTTTATACGCCCTTAGTTTCTTTGCTACAAGGCTGAGCGTCTTCCCTCAGCTTGTAATTCAAACCGTATGTGACGAGCTCTTCGCTGATGGCACTGACTGCAGCTCAGACGATGTCGTGAAGGAGGCCGACGTTTGGGTAGCCCCTCTTACAAAAACTCTCCCCCCTCTCTGGTGCCTTCACGCACAGTCACCCCCTACCTCTAAGCCTAACGCTACTTCGTTCACAACTAAGCCACTTGCGAATAGCTGCACGTGTCTCACGCCAGCGATACACTCGCGCAAGTCCAGCCATCGCGCTCAAACTATGTTTCGCACTAGATTTCGTACAGCAGCGCGCATATTTTGCCTGCGCGTCCTCCGCTGATCGAATGCCTCCATTCGCGTAGTCGCTCCGATTCCAGATCCGCTCAGCCTAGGAGTAGATGGTGCTGTTGATTGGCGATAGCCCTTTATTTGTCAGCGTTGCACAGGCTTCCTAGCTGAGCTTCTCAGCGGAGTGCGCAGCGGCGACCAACGCATAGATTAATGGGTTTCACCCAACACCCCCTTAAAGCTGCTGACGGACATACCCACAGGCATGTGCCGTTGTAATAATCAAGTGTCCACGGCCATGTACGCTCGGTCTGTTGACGCTTTCAGATACCCATCACTGGGATATGATGAGACGTTTTCAAACGGCTAAATGGAAAGTGGCTCTCTGCTTTGAAAACCTCGTTACTCGCACAGCTACCGAATTCGAACGTTTTTGCAGACAGACGACTTCGGCCGCCACAGTGACTCCAAGATCATTGAAAGACCGAAACGCGAAAGCGTCGTTATCGATATTCGCCGACCAGCACAGGACTGTTCGCCGAAATAAGTGCGCTCAAAATAAAGCGTTAGAATGCGCGTTTAGCAGGAGCTGTCAAAACTGACACCTTTCACTTCTGCTGCATTCGGGGTATGCAACAGCTTACATATCTCTGCACTGTGGAGGCGTTTTCATCTTTCGTCTTAACGCCCGCCGTGACCACCTTGTCCGACCGGCGAGGCCGTCGCGCCGGACTGCACCTCCTGACAGCCGCCGGCGCCTGCTACCAGCTACTCATATGCTTCTGGATTCGAGACCTCACAAGCCTGTTCGTCATGGTGGCAACTCTCGGCGGCCTGTGCAGCATGTTTCAGGTTCTGCGCGGAAGCCCGTTTAGGCCAAGCAGGGTCTGCGTCGCGCCGGAGCCCAAGCATCTCTTCTTGTCTAAGCTCAAATTCAGCCATTTCCTCGCCCCATCGACTTCTTGTTGCGCGCCAGAACACACCTGCCAGCGTGGAACTGCCAGTGAGATCGCCAGGGGGCTCCGAGAAGCGCGCGCCCTCCCGAGCTTGCTTCGCGCGCTGTCGCTCGATCGGCGATCATCTGACAGTCTGTTGTCCACCCTGTTTGCAGATGCTGATCATGGTGTATGCCATGGTCGCCGACAAGCAGGATGCCGGTGAGGAGGCACATTGAGCACCCACGCACATTACCCTACTTTAAGGGGGCTTAGCGTTGTTGCGTGATCGTGGTACCTGAGACGGTTTCTGCAGAGGGAGCGGAAGCGGCGCCACGTAGCGTCTGAAATGGCATGGTGTTGTGGGGGGAGCACGTGGAGCTTCCTTCTGGGTTGGCGTGTCTGGTGGCAGGGGAGAGACTGACAGCGGTGCTGGAGGTGTCAGCAGATGTGTGCACGTGAGTGGCATGGCGTTGGCAGGGTATCGCGCATTGGTGGCCGCTGAGGTGGCGTGTCTGGTTGCAGGGGAGCGCGCGGAGGCGTTTGGGCGGCTCGAGTGTGGGGTCTGGATCGGGGTGATGCTCGGGCCTCTGGTGGGGAGCGCCACGTCATCGGCATCGTTGGGAGGACTTGATGACACTCGCGCGCCCTTCCTCGCTTCCGGGCTGCTAATGCTGCTAGCGCTGGTCTGCACTTTCCTTGTGCGAGAAACACATGGCCAGGTCAGACCACCTACCCATCAGCTCCCCTCGTGCGCATCCCATCAGCCCCCCCTCGTGCGCACCCCATCAGCCCCCCTCGTGCACACCCATCAGCCCCCTCAGTGCGCACCTCAGCCTGTTAAACTTATCAGCAGCCCCTCGTCGCACCCATCGGCCCCCTCATGCCCATCTGATGACCTGCAACAGAAGTCGGCCTGCCGCACTGCCACTGATGGGCTGTTCAAAATAGAGATTTGACGCGGAGATTACATCGTAGCGAGTATGCCGTTAACATACAACGTTTGAGGACGAGCGACACTAAAGTCTGACAACGAAATATGATTGCGAGGAACAACAGGGCGGTGATAATGGGATGCTCTGTGCCATGCGATGAGCCTATGTTGGGCAGGGAGCACCTTACCCTTGGTGCCCGTCTGTTTCCCACCCTTTCGAGCTTCACTCACACCCTGCAGTTCCTGCGATCGTTACCTGTGTCCCGCACGCCTGCTGCAGTCCTTGGTACGTTGTCGGGAGTAACCACAAGAACGTCCACTTCAGGCGCCAGGCGTGTACGCCACGTCACCGAGAAGATCGCATCATGCACATTGCAGCTACCTCGGCTACTGTCACCGCTGCCTTTTATTCCATGTGTACGTGGTGCTGTGGCGCACCTCTCCATTCTACACAGCCGTGCATCAGTCTTCCTGGAGGTCCGGTTGAACTGACTTTTGCTAGCACCCCTCAAGCTTTGGAGGTGAGAGCGTCGATTCTGATTCATGGAAGATTCCGAATAAAGGAGATCTGTACCGCACCAAGCCCAGGCCTCCCGGAATGCAGTCTGATTCCCGCCTCAGCACTCATTGGCTACCCAGGCGCCTTGCAGTCTCCTGATTGGTTACCATTGGAGGGAGTTCAGATGGAGATAACTCCGCTGAAATGGCAGCGACTGACGCCGCTTTCGCTTGGCTATCTATTGAAATCTCGCCGGTGCGCGCTTCCACGTTCTCCCCCCGAAGCCATCGCGCAGATGAGGCTGTGCACTCAATGCATCCTTGCCACGTGGCGCATTGTGGCAATCACTCGCTCACATCTGCATCCCTCCTGCGCCCGTCTGTAAGGGCGGAGGGGCACGTGGCGTATGTATCGCCACTCCAGCGCAGCCTAACGGGGAGCGAGCGCGAGAGTACATCAGAGGCCATGCGCACGAGGCGAGTCGTGGCGCACGGGGAGGCCCGTGAGGGGCTGTTGAAGTGCTAAAACCCTGTAACCCTGCAGGTTCTTCTTCTTGTCGCTTGCGTTAACACTGTCAACTGCGGCACAGGTGAGCCCTTTGACGAATGCACACACCACTTCCCTAAACCCTGGGGCCGAACACGGCCGAGTCAGAGGAAGGCGCACACCACTTCCCTCAACCCTGGAGCCGAGCATGGCCGAGTCAGAGGAAGGCACACACCACTCCCTAAACCCTGGAGCCGAGCATGGCCGAGTCAGAGGAAGGCACACACCACTCCCCTAAACCCTGGAGCCGAGCATGGCCGAGTCAGAGGAAGGCGCACACCACTCCCCTAAAACCTGGAGCCGAGCATGGCCGAGTCAGAGGAAGGCGCGAAAATCGGGCGACAGCGTCAGAAGCTGTGAAGCTGAAGAATAAATGCCAAGCTGTGCCGAGCGGCTGTGTCCAAGCCAAGATGCTTCGCCAGGTCGCTGCACGTCGGCGGCCATGGATCAAGCGAGGCTGCGGCAGCAAAACCCCGAAGTAAACTGCAACGATGCGCGTTCCAGTTCTTGTAGCACCCTCGCGAAGCGCTTTGCGGGGTCCAAATGGATCGAAAGTGCCGTTGACATGGTTGTAACGGCTCGATGACGAATGCAAGGAATCCAATACTCTAAGCAAGTTTTGAGTATGTTGAGCATTATCTCTTAGAATCGGTGCATACAACCCTTAAGGCCCCGAGCCTGGCTGCACAGCACGCCCTAATAGCTCAATCGCCACACGCGGCAGACACGGGGGGCATTCGAAGGCCTTGCGGTCGGGGATGATCAGACGAGGTACACTTGGCATGGCCGTGGCGATGGCAGTGATTGGGCCTACTACAGTCATGGCCGTGCTTAGTGGTTCCTGGGAGATACCGAGGGGGCGGGGCCTGAACAGGTGGGGAATACAACGCCAATCAACCTGTACACAAAGAGGGTCTTCAATTGGGGGTCCTCCACTGTCGGCGATCTGGCATCTGTGGCTGGCGTCGGTGCAGTTCTCGGTGCGCTGGCGCTGCTGCCAACCTGCTCAGCCAGCGGATAGGAGGCATCCGGCGCCGGCAGTGCTGTTTTCACGGGGAGGCCGTCGGAGCCACCGGCCTTCTTATGTCGACGTATCACGCGACAAGCGTGCTTTGCGGGCTCCTGTGTCTCATGCACACTTTACAGGCACGGGTAACTCATTAGCGTTTTGCAGGCTCGTGCGTCTCGTCAGCACGTTGCAGGCACCTGGGTTCCTTGTGCACGTTGCTGGCGCATGTCTCATGCACACTTTTCACGCTCATGTGTCTCATGAGCACGTTGCAGGCACGTGGGTTCGGTGTGCACGTTGCAGGCTCTACAGGCTCACGTGTTTCAGCAGCATGCTGCAGGCTCACGTGTTTCAGCAGCATGCTGCAGGCTCACGTGTTTCAGCAGCATGCTGCAGGCTCACGTGTTTCAGCAGCATGCTGCAGGCTCACGTGTTTCAGCAGCATGCTGCAGGCTCACGTGTTTCAGCAGCATGCTGCAGGCTCACGTGTTTCAGCAGCATGCTGCAGGCTCACGTGTTTTATGCGCACTTTGCGAGTGCATGCGTCGCATCAGCACTTTGCAGGCTCCCGTGCCGCATTGTCACTTCCGGGACGCATGTGTCGCATGCGCACGAACTGCCCATCAAAGACGCATGTGTCGCATGCGCACGAACTGCCCATCAAAGACGCATGTGTCGCATGCGCACGAACTGCCCATCAAAGACGCGTGTGTCGCATGCGCACGAACTGCCCATCAAAGACGCGTGTGTCGCATGCGCACGAACTGCCCATCAAGAGCGCTTCCAGTGTCGATTTGGTGCGATGCATCCACGCCCTTGCCACGTGAAAATGCATAGGGGTGTGGGATGCTGCACGGCTATGTCTGCGCAGCCAATGGGGTTTTATTAAGAGTGCTACAGCAACGGCGCGTGTCCGAGCTAAATCAAATCATATCAGCTTGCTGTCTCAATTTCGTCGGTAAGGCTCCCCCTGTTGTGAACTTGGCCTCTGAGCTGCGGCGCAATCCCCTGTCAGCCCTTTGCAGGCGTCGCTCTACTGTGCCTTTTATCGCACGAGCTCAGCTGCGCAGGTGGGCTGCATAGCACGCATCCGATTGGCCAACACGGCATTCGCGCGCGATTTCATTCACTGTGCTATGCGTGATGCGCTTACGCCGAGATGAGTCCCCGATGCGTTGTGAAATCATTCCAACAATTGCTTCCAACATTCTTCGCCAGCGGAAGAAGTCGATGCGAATGCGAGGCACAGTGCTGATGCATGGGTTGTCTACCGTACAGGTTGCTGCATACTGATTGGCTCGCCAAATAGGGCCTGGATGGTGTTCGTCGGAGACTTCCTGGCCGCATTCGGAGGCATAGTGTTCCCTATTTACCGGGCCATCATGTCAAGGTAGCCCGGGCTTCCTTGTTGGTCCCTTCTGGCGCACACCTCAAATATCGCCGTGCTCGTGGCAGATGTCGGATCGTCCCTCATGACCGCAGCATCCCTTTGAGTGGCTGGACAGCATGTTGCAGCGGCGTGTGCGCCGTGTAGAACACTGAAGATTGCATCCCGCGGTGGCGCCTGATCGCAGAGCAACATGTGCCGCGGAGCAAGGCATGCTCTTTGGCTGCTTGGAGATGACAGAGATCATTGGCTATATCCTCGCTCCTCTTACGTTTGGTGCGAATCACTTTATGCGCACCACCACCCTCCACAACCCATCTCAGCCTACCCGCCGTCTCAAGACTGGCGGTTGGCCCGTTCGTCAGTCACCGATGATCACCTCTTTGCGACCATTATTGTGGATCATTCCTTATGCCGGTTACAATGAGCATCTCGTGCCCCTGTTGCTAATATTCACTTTGTGTATGCTTGTCAATGAATCCCCCTGGCATCTGATATCAGGGCTCAGCCCTCGCGTCTACTGCTGATAGTCAGCTCATCTGTCTGTTGCGGATTGTCACCTCTTGCATCCATCGCTGATGATCAATAGCAATATAGCCCGTTTGCCCTTGGCACTGCCGGGAGGCGCTGTAAACACTTGCTTGTCAACGCATATACCACATGTCATGATGGGGACATGCTGATTCCGCAGATTGTTATGCGCTCTAAGGTTCCTGCACATGTTCTTCATGCATCTGCAATCGAAAGGCATTTGATTAGGGCGAGCTCACTTGTCGATACCAGCCATTTTCCGTGGTCTCTTGTCATCAGTGCGCATGCGGCAAACTGACAGGACCATGAACAGTGGGGATTCACAGTAGTTGTAGCATGCTCACTCCAATGGCGGCATCGATGGAGAACACATGTCGGCCAGCGACTCAATGCGAACTGTTTCGCGTTGATGTGATCACCTCAATGCTGGGCGATTTATAGTGTCCCAAAAGGTGGCATAACAGGCCATACTTAAACCATGCACAGACAGGTAGATACAGATCCGTGGCTGAAGTGTGGGGGTTGTGGACCAGGGCCTCTGTTCTTCTTTTTTGAGAGTTTAAATGTGCCCAGCTTGACATTCATCCTGCCACCCGTCTTAAATGGTGCAGCAGTCTTGATCGCATCCAGCCTGCTTCGCTGCGACAAAGCAATGCCAATCATTTCCCCAGTGCATGATAGTGCTGGTAATGGCGATGACCAACTTGAGGATGTAAGGGTGCCTCTTTTAGTCGACGTTGAAAAGCCATTGTGCGACCACAACGAGGTGTCGCAGAGAATGATGATGGGTGCGAAGCAATCGATGGTCAGTCAGTCAGTAGCATCTGTGCAACCATTAAAATAGCATTTAGTGGTATGGAATAGCATTCCCAACAATTGAGCGTATAGTATGTCACGGCACTCTATTGATTTATCTTTACCCGTGTCATATCATCACTTGCTAGTGAGGGTACACTCGAAATTGTTGCAAAGCAATGCAGGCTGAAAGTGCACTGGAAGATGGCGAGAAGTCATTATTTATATTTCAATGTCCGCACAAACAGCACCTGCTGTGTGAACACAGCATGTGTTCCTTGCCACCAATACTGTAGCTACGATACCTGTGACATTGGGGCATTCGTGACGAGTGGATGGGTTGATACTGGTGTTCACATGCACTACAACTGAATTTCCCCTTGATGAAGGCGCTCTGAAGTGGGTCAGAGGTCGACGGCGACCATGCCATGCCATGACAAGCCTGCAGTGCAGCATTGGATGGATCGCCACCGGCATCCCCAGATAGTAATTTTGCTGTAGTGTGTGTGGGTGATGGATCATGTTATCCGTCTTATCCATGCATTGTGGGGAAACACGCGTAGTAAAGCACTATAACTATCACTACTCAAGCATTTCCACACACAGCACCAGCCTGTTGCATTGATATGATCGCCACTTTCATGATGATATCCTGTCATAGATACGGTGTCCTATCCGTGCATTTGTATGTGATGATGTGATGGTGCATTTTGGCGTCAAGATAACGTCCTGTCGCAGAGTTCGCATGTGTCTAGCTACCAAGGGTGACGAACATGATGACACAGCCGGTCAAAGTGGTAGAAGTCAGTATCGATGGTTGCGACTACTTGAGGGACCAGGACGATTACCGCATCGTAGATGTCAGAGCACCAGTCATCACACCCAGCAGGGGTTTCACGTAACAGACAGAAACTCTCAAGGGCCTGCTCAGACTCCTCATGCGTACGCAACTTGACACTGCACGCGGTCGGCTATAGGATATCCGTGCCCTACCCCCTCTCGTTTGGCTAAATCATGTGAGCAGAGCAGTGCATGTGTGCATTTGCGTATAGTAGTCGGGTGAAGTCTGCGGCGTGGTGGCCTGGTGACCCGCAGTGAACAAGGCTACAATCGAGCAATTGCATTATCTTTATGGCAGGAAAGATTGACCAGTATTTTAACAGGGTGAGACAAAGCTCTTCCAAATAATTACTTCAAGCTAGAACAGCCTCCACTGGGTTACAATTCATGTCTTATACTTTCAGGGCGCGCATTTCAAATCTCTGATGGATCTGTCCTCCGTCGGCTGGCATCAATCATAATCTGCCACCTATACAAATCCTGATCAGGGAATCTACACATTAACATCCCTCTACTAGAATGTCCTAGTGACACAGTGAAAACGCTGAACGCCGTAGGGTTTGAGCGAGGCAATCGGGTATATCAAAAGATAGAAATGAATACACGACTCTCAGGCTATCTAAGCTCCGAGGCCGTCACTAGGCAATCATATCGTGTGTCACAGTCTAAGCTACCGAAGTCGAACTACTGAGTACAGGTAGGAAGTCACTGTACTGTCACTGTCACTATCATACGTCATACGTGGTACTGAACTACTGAATCTCAGCAGTGGAAGCGTGGTGGGCCCATAACCTACTAGAATGTCCTAGTGACACAGTGAAAACGCTGAACGCCGTAGGGTTTGAGCGAGGCAATCGGGTATATCAAAAGATAGAAATGAATACACGACTCTCAAGTTATCTAAGCTCTGAGGCCGTCACTAGGCAATCATATCGTGTGTCACAGTCTAAGCTACCGAAGTCGAACTACTGAGTACAGGTAGGAAGTCACTGTACTGTCACTGTCACTGTCACTGTCATACGTCATACGTGGTACTGAACTACTGAATCTCAGCACCCTCTAGCTTATCTAGTTGCCTCTGACCCTCTTCCTCCGAGGGGCCAACTCAGATTCGTCGTCACTGTCGATATTATCAGTCTTGACAGGTTGACTCTTCAGCTTAGATTTGGTCCCCACACCTCGGGCTGGAGTACAACTAGATATGGCATCAGACTTCTGCTCGGGGATAGGCTGATCCTCCGGCTGAACGGGTGATGTCGGGGATGTGCCCTTTGGTACCCAGATAAGTGTACCCTTGTCATCCATGATCAACTGCAGTCCCTGTCTCTTCAACCTCCGAGCTTCAGCATGTTCCTCAGCATCGTCAGCTACTAGGTCATCGAACTCGCTGACGTCATCCTCAGCGTCATATTCGCCAGGCGTGGCATACTCCCACTTCGGACTGGCAGTATCAGTGGCATGCTTACTGTCAGTAGCACCCGTGCCATCATCGTCATCAGAATCTGGCAGCTTCTCCTTACTCCAGGCCACAGCGCCTGCACCCGAATTGTCACTGTTCGTAGGCGTCGATATCTTCTTGCGACCAGTGTATGGAATTTCGCGATACTCGTCAGTCTCAGTCGCCGCCTTCCAGCGCGCATTACTGATCGGTAATGAAAATGGTGCTACTGGCTCCTTCGCTCGAGTGGCGTCTTCCAAAAACCAGTCGCCATCCCTCCGACGCTCCCAGCGGCGTAGCGCTCCAGAAGCCGTGACAATAATATTCTGCCAACAATAATCGGCTCCTTCTCGGTCCGAAGAATACAGCGTCGATGGCTCTTTAGTCCCCTTCGGTACATATCTCCATTGAGCTGCCCCGTCGTACATAAGAACAACCTGCCAATTAAACGGCTTATATGTACCACTGTCCCCTGGCACACTCATACAGGACCTGATATTAGACAGTAGCTATTACCCATATGCATAGTACTAGTACGCATACAGTAGTCACAGTCTCACTCTCAGTTCTTCTAGTGACATCACTCGACACATGGCACACCGTTAGCTTGCGCTCTCTGACAGTATTTACAGCATCATATGTTCACTCTAGACATATTCGAGCCACGCACATTCACAGAGACTCTCCGGCAGACTTATTGTATTCAGATATATCATATGGTATCCTGTATATTTCAGCCTGCTTTGATATCAGTGAGTCTATGAGGCTATAGACCTGTTACCACGCACCACTTCGTCTGATTTTTTATATTCTCAACGCCCGCCAAAATTTTCAGATCCGGTTACGGTTGTCTTAAGGCACTTGCCTTCGTCACGGTGGTTTTTGGAAGAGCAACATTTGAGATCATGTTTACTATTTCCTATCAGTATTATCTCATGTTACAGATTCTTTCTCTTTGCTTCACCGACGCAACGACCATGATCGCCTAGAGTACATACATTTTACATCGCAGCTTTTGTTCGACACTGCTTGAGAATCGGGGGACGCCTTGACTTTCTTTCGACATCGACCTCTCGCCGCGGAAGCGCTGCACAAATTTTTCAAAATTATTCAAAAACAAGCGAAATTTCACATCTAACAACGACACGCTCTTCACGTACAATTTCTGGTCTCCTCCTCTGCTATTATTCATGAGTCAGCACGGAAACGAGGAAGCGGTCACTCCAGACCCCCTTACAACATTCTCACAGGGCACCACTCAGTTCAGAAGCTCAGTCAAGAGAACTCTGTTCACAACTCAGCCCCCATTACAAGCATCATCAGACATGACCGACGTTCACGGAACGTTGAATCAGCTTCTGGAAGATTTCCAGTCACTCGCGACAACAGTCTCAACGCTGTCGCGAGCTAATTCACAGATTTTCGACGTTTCCAGAACCAATTCAGCACGCCTCGACAGACTCCCAAACTTGTATTGCAGTGAATCAGAAGCAGCATCACACTTCGAGGACATTTTTACGATTCTCTCCGACTTACCGGCAGTTCGTTCAGCAGCCCTCAACGCGCAAGCAGAAGCGCAGAGGGTCCCAACAGTCACAGCAGAAACGGCCTCCCGCCCAGTCCCTCAATCGCCCACAACCACAGCAGTCATTTCCGACACAGCAACTCTATACGACAACAACGTTGGATCAGATTTTTCGGCCGAGGTTACTGTGGAGGAGTTCCGGACCGGCACTCCCTTCCCACACACCCGCGTACGCCTCCTCAGCGAGGACCCCCTGCACCCACACTTTTCTCGGAACAACGCCCCTGACATGCGCCCGGTCTTGACTAATCTCAAGTCAGCGTTCTACGAGAAGGCCCACACACCTACGGGCAATCGACAAAAGGATTTGTTTGTTGATTTTCTGTGCAGAGGGGGGGACACAGCTTTTGCCACCTTCATCGAGTGCCTTGGCGGCGTCCTATCGGCTTACCGCCCTGGCTTCGCCCCAGCACTCCTCAACCTCGATTACCGTCTGTCTACGGAGCCCTACGACGGTGTCTGCAACAACATCATCGCCCAAGCCATCCACAAGGTCGCCGACGGAGCTACCCGCAGCTACGTGAACCGCCTTCTGGAGGACGACCGCTCTGTCCAGAACGACGGCCGGCTACTGCTCCTACAGCTCAGGGCGAAGGTACAGCTTAAGCCCTTCGCCGATGATGACACTCACCTTGAGTTAGTAAAGTCCATTTGCATTTCGGAATCAGAAGACCCGATGCAGAAGCTGGCACTATTCAGGAAGCACATTAGGGCGCACTACACTCAGTGCCCGTCCTTCGACGAGACTCAAGAGCAGCAGGCATTGGTCGACATGCTTCGATCATCACAGAAGGCAGCAGTCAAGGTGTGGGAGCGACCCCTATACCTTGACGACCTCATCACATCTTTCAGGGCACAGTTCCGGGCCGGCAGTGGCCACCCGTCAGGAGTCCGGTACCTGTACGATGCGGTACAGGACCGGTGGGACAGTTACGGCAGCACACATGCCGACATTGTCAGGGCCCCGCTCACGGGGGGCAGTGCACACTCGGCATCATCGGGCAACACGGCACACACTCTCACGGCCGCCCCTTCAGGGTATATTGCTTACCGTGGCGGGCCGGCCCGGGGCCGTAGCTCACCACTCCGGGCCGAATGCGGTCCGATGGGATGTATGGGTGCGGGCCGTGACGTTTAATATGAAAATAGCAAAATTTATGCAAAATTATGCGATTTTTGCATTATCACCATACTTGAAATTAAAATTTCGGGCAAATTTCGAGATTGGCCGTATTGGCCGAAAGTTTTGCCGGTTGCGGGCCGTAGTAAGGAAAAAAAAAAAACCTGCGCCCCTTCCACCGCTGCAAAAGCGACACCGGCGGCACCCGGCTCGGCTTCGACCCGCACCACAGACTCACAGCCCGCTAAGAGAAAGACACCACGCCCCCCCGCACCTCGTCGACACATGTCTCCACTCCGTGGCTCCTCTCACGATGAGTACATGGCATACGAGCAGAGGCTCCTGGATGAGTCTCTGACCCGCCACGCCGGAAAGGGAAAGACCAACACTGACACGGTCTTGCAGGACACTTGGGATGGTTTCTTTTGGACCCCAGCCTCCACAGAGACCTCCAAGATGGTCCCCTGTAGGTGCTGCTACTACATGCACGGCACCACAATCCACCACTCACTTGGCAGGTCCGGCGTGTCCTGCCACCATAGCCCAGAAGGCTGACATATGGGTCAAGCACCACAAGCCGGCAATGCACTACTGTATGCTGGCAGGAACCGGGTCAGTTTCGGCGGCACCTCCTCTGCACCACCTCCCCCGAGGCAACCTCCACCGCCCTCCCCGCACCACACAGCACCTCCAGCTGCACCCCCACCGGCTGCACCCCTACCTCAGGCAACCCACACCGCCACGGCAGTACAGGCACCTCCGGAACAGGCTACACAGATCCCGGGTGTGACACTGGAGGTGTTCCAGCAAGAGTTGGGTTACATCAGGGCACAGATGGCGGCACTGGCAAACACGCGCCCCGGTACGGCACCCGCCTGCAGCTGCACAGCCGGCCACCGCACAGCTTGGACAGGCGCACCAGCCACAGGCCTCCACTCAGTCGGCTCAGGCAACACCTACGGCTGTTCCACACCAGGCACAGCAGCAGGACCCAGCCACTCAGCAGCCTCTACCTGCTGACCACCGGGACACCCAGCATGCCAGCAACCCCAGCAGCAGCAACCCACAGATGCAGCAGCTGCCTATTCCAGCCTCCCTCCTCCCTCGGACTGGAGTGACGAGGAGGAGTACCCCGCCCTCAGGGACTCCCCAGCCCCACAACAGTGGACACCGCCTGCCGCACGTGACTCCCTGATGGTGTTTCATACACCCAACCCCTGTCACGCCTTGCAGATCGAGCCAGCCCCCACTGACTCACCGGCCAGCCACAGTCACGGCCAGGCCCTGCAACCTGCTCTCAGCTCCCGACATACACCACAAGCTGACCCTGCTCCACCTCCCCCCCACGGCGGGCACCACGGCCGCCTCGGCAGCCGCCTCGGCAGCCGCCCCAACAGCCACTGGCGCCGCCCGGCAGCCGCCCCGGCGGCCGCCTGGCGGCCGCCTCGGCGGCCGCCTATGCGGACACCACAGACACCCCTGGCTGGGCCCGACACTCCACGGGCTCGTTCTGTGGAACAGATCAGACTCCGGACCTGCACTCACCTCCGGTTCATGTGCTCAGTCTAGTGGTGCCTCCAGCTCCGGCTCCTATAAGTCCAGGACGCGGAGAAGGTACAAACAGAAGCAGAAACAGAGAAAAATAATGCTCAGCCACACGCAGCTTCACCAATCAGTCAGCACTCAGACTGACCCCACAGACTACACCACTACCTCAGCCCAACAAACAGCCATTTTCATGGACTGTAACGCACAGATTGCCACACAGACCGAGTCTGCCGAGCTTCAGGCTCCTGCACAAGTGACCACACTCCACCGGGAGTCACCCTCTATGGAGCTCCCACGGGGAGCCTTCACCAGTGCGCCCAACCCTGCCCCCCAGCAGCACGGCACCTCATCACCTATTCAGGCAACCCTCCCTGGTGAACCCCTCGGCTCAGACTATATATACCACCATCTCCTCCACCATTGTCCCGCTGATCCACTACTCAGCTTTAGCAGCTCTGTGGATGTTCGCAGCAATGGTTGCAGCAGTAAGCATCCTGTGCCGGTGCTTCCAGTTCACACGATCCCTCATTCAGGCTCGGCACCCGGACACTAGCGCTAGATAGTCTAGACGGTTGATTCCAACCTATTCAACCGGGGCACCGGGGTTCGACTCCCGGTGTCCGCTATGATATTGAGGACGCCCTAGTCGCCATAGCTCTAGTGGCTAGCAATATCACTTTCTCCATCACACACGCAGTTCCAGGTGTTTTGGCACAATGTGCCACATGGGGTGCAGAAGCGCAACCTTTCCATCGTCGGGATACAATTTTGCAGTCTTGCGAAGGATACCCGTACCCGAACCGACTTCTGCGATACGCGTCCAAATGCCGTGAAAACTTGTCCCCATAACGCTACGTAGACCCTTCCTTAGATGATACCAAGTGCTAGTGGGTGAGTCTGGCACCATTTGGGTGTCCATGCTAGCATACTCATTTTCGCTGTGTCCAGGCTGATTGCGGTTCAATAGTTTGGCCAATATGTTACACGTGTATTGTAATATCTAGATATTAGCACACCGTCTTCAATATGCCTCCAATATGCCCCCAATACGTGTTCAACACGTGTATTGAACGCATCTAGAAACGTAGGGTACAGCATTTTCTAGGCAAAGGGACTGCAGCACCGTTCCAGCAGCAAGAGTTTCGCCTTAGGCAGAACGGAACGCCGCGACCCGCGAGCAGCGTGTAGAACATGGTTTCGTCATTTCAGGGTGAAGCAGAGGCTGGTGGGAGCTGTTCAAGGAGGTCCAACAGGACAGCAGCCGAATAAATGTGTGTGTGGTAGTCAGTGTGAATAACAAGTATATTAGTATTCACTCTGGTTTACCACCGCGCATTGTACGATGTGTTCCAAGCAACATCCAATAATACACAGCGTGAATAACAAATAAGGCTCTGTGCCTGTGAATTTGCATATGTCAGCAGACTCGCCAGCACCGACACAGTTCACCCCTTCATGCCCACATCAGCAATGGATAAATGTATGTCAGCAACGACATGGGATTGCGTCTCAGAGTTTGAATTGCATAGCATCGGGTACCCACGAAGGGCATGCGGTATGCTTTCAATATCGTCATTTGAAAAACCAGAAGTTGCTTGAAGACCCACTACTGTCTGTGCAAGAAGCGCGTGGGGCCTTCGCTATAGCTCTCACAATGCAGCTTATTTGCTGCTGCCCATGGAGTTCCATCCAGAAGGGCAGATCGCCGTTCAGCACGCTTCACCGATATGGAATCAATGCCTCTCTCTCACTCTAGCGTGTATGTTTACTTTCCCGTGCCAATCATCGCTTCGGCGCATACCCCCAAGTGTCGGTCGCATCAGTCATGATTGACTTTTGTTTCCCGCCGTAGTCCGGGGGCGGGCCTACAACTTCAAAGCATATTATATGTATTTGTGCGATAAGGCGAAGTACGATGCATTGTCGAAAATCGTCAATGGGATGAACTGTACTATTTACTCTGGCTTACCATTACGCATTGTGCGATGTGTACCAAGCAACCGCAGAGGCATTTGATGATTAAATCAGACTGTGGTCATCACGACGCGTGTCCCGGGAAGACGGGGTATATGAGGCTACACGCGAAGCGATTTGCAGTGTGAAACACACGTAGGTATGAGCGAAGGTCGCTGCATATTTATATGATAGTAGCATGCATCACGAGACGATTCGTACACGCATAACGCATGGCGTGTCGTTATGAATACATCAAGGTTGGGTTTGCGCGGAGTCGAAAATTGCAAAAACTTTTCAAAATTATTTTATTCGATAAACAGCTCGACCCGAAAGCAATCTAAACATGTTGCGCTGTCGCAAACGCGTGTGTATGACGGTACGAATATTCTCGGAATCGAGCAACCTTAACACTCGCGGCTGGTCATAAGTGTGTCATTAACATTCACTGGTGCCGGTAACTGTTCAAGCAATTCTCAACACAGCACAAGATCGTAGAGCTACGAAATTTTTAAAATTCTGATATTCTGAGATCGAACGCTAAGCTCTTTCATGCAAGCCCAGATTTCCAACATGAAAAAGTATGAAAACAGCAGTAAAACATATCCATCAAAATTGATATAATAACCACAAAACACGAATTATTGTGTACAAAAGCTGTGAGCAGAACTGTCTTAGCACTCTAGCACTGGCACGCGAACAGCCACCTAGTACTTGCGAAGCAAAACAATAATGAGTCCACTAGCCTGACCTACGGTCAGAGCTTACTTATATCTCAATGTTCTGTCACATTTCCCAAAACTGTAACGGGTTCTAGCCCTCAAATCTTCATCTGGCCAATGGAAAGTCATTATTCCATGCCAGCTCTAACAATGTTACCGTTTACCACATTCTGATTGACACGTCAGTGGCAAAGGAGTCACTGCCATCTTCATCTTATCATTCCCTGGTCATCTGATAGTGACCATATCTTCGCTGGCAGGTCTGCATCTCTCAGACGGTCATCTTAGCAAAGCCTGTCATGCTGTCACCTCTGTCATGCGTGTCACCAGCTGAACAAACCCGGCGCGGTACCATGAGAAGCCGGCGTTTGTTACAAGTTTCCCTCTGGCTATACTTTTAAGGGCTACAGCTATGCATTACTCTCATATGCGCTGTACGGCCTCAAGATTGCCGGTGCATCATGGCAGAGGATGGTTAAACAGTTTATGCTCAGTTTCAAATACATGGGACAATCATTCAGGCAGTCTACACATGATGCCTGTATCTATTTCATCTACACGCCTACGGTTAAGGCTATGTGTGTGGTATATGTGGATGACTTTGGTATGGCCTGTTCCACGGCCCTTGAGAGGGCCTTCTGGACTGCTTTCAGAGCAACCTTTAAGGCCAAACACTTGGGTCCTATATCCTCTATCCTTCAGATGACAGTACAGCATGATGACCAGGGGGTGTACCTCAATCAGTCTCGGCAGATTAAGGACCTTATGACAGCTAACAACATACCCGAGAGACCCTTCCGTACACCTATGGACTCTAAGCTTGTGATATCGAGACCAGCAGACCCTGACCTCACTCTGGTAAAGCCCTATCGGTCTATCCTTGGGTCTCTGCTCTGGCACAGCAGGACTTCACGGCCAGATATCTACTATGCAGTTATCTACCTATCACAGTTTGTGGCCTGTCCCTCAGAGGACTCAATGAAGGCTCTTATCAGAATTGCACAGTATCTGGACTGCACGGCACACTACAGAATGGCCTTCTATTACCCTGAGAGGCCAGCACGTGTGCTCACACTGTTTGTGTACTCCGATGCTGACCTGGCCAGAGACTTGGAAAACTCAGCTAGATCATACTCTGGCATGGTGATATTCTTCTGTGGCATGATTCTACAGTATGGTACAGTCAGACAGACTATCACAGAGACATCTTCTACGGGTTCAGAATATGTTGCAGCATCTACTGCAGCTCAGCGGGTGGTATCTCTCATGTTTATGCTGACAGAAATATTCGGCTATATACAACACCCTATTCAGGGACAGCCACCCTCTACTACTGGACTTGATTCTGAGATCACTGAAGCAGAGAGGGTCGCCACTGACATTGCATTCAGCTACCCTGGGTTACAGCCGGGCACTCTCCTGACTAAACTCCTGGACTACACTACACCTACGGGTACAGGAGTCGGTGGTGTCAGGCCTGATGGCAAGTCAGTGACAGATGAGCTCGAGATTTATTCAGAATCAGACCGCAGGCCAGTGGACTATCAGAATATGAGAAGCACAGAATACCTACCAGCCTCAGCAACCTGCCCCAGATTGGAGCTTCCAGTTCCTCTTCTCCTGGATAATGATGCATGCAGATCTATTGCTGAGAATATCCCGCTATCCCAGAAGATCAAGCATGTTCTGGTCAGATTCCATATGCTCAGAGACTTTGTCAGACTGGGCTGGATCATATGCTGGAGGGTACCTTCGGAGAAGAACTTGGCTGACCCCTACACCAAGCCGGTTCCTCCCACCAAGAACACCGTGCCCTACTTCAACATGCTCTTTGACAGCTACATGGATATGCAAAAGGCAGTGATTCAGGCTGCCAGATCTTTTGGATTTTCGACATGGAGGCCTACTCAGAAAGCAGCAGCATGATCTGACTGTGAGTACCCTCTGTTTTGTCTTGTTTTGGGTTTTGTATCTGACTGTGCTTTGCAGGTACTTTGTTGCAGGTACTTTATGATTTGGTTTTGAAAATATATGCAGAATACAACCAACCGATAGAATGACGGTTAGCCTAGAGGTTTAGCAAGCATGCACAAGACCTGTTATGTGAATGTTGCATGCCGTACCTTGACTCCTACGACCCTATGTACCCGCTTCGGGGACCCGTGACCGGCACCTGTCTCGTACGTGAGAGCCTCTGCCTCCACCCGCTGTGACCCTCCCTACATCTTCCCTTGTCTGTAAGTCTGACGGTGACGGGGTGACTTGGACCTGCCTTCGGGTACTCCTTGTCATATCCCTGACGAAGCATCCGGCTGCATGGCACCGCGGTGTGCGGACCCTCAGGGCACAGCAGCATACTATTCCCCCGGTGGAGGAGTGGCACTAGAGACAGGGAGCTGATAGGCCTGCCAGGACCGTGTGGACTTTGTCCAGCTTTTTGGGGTTTTCAGCCCTGGCAGGCATGATTGTGGTTCTTTCTGGTCTGGACTGGAGATTGGTATGAGTGTATTCATTCTGGTCTGCCCACCTCACTCGAGGTGGTGTGCTGGATTTGGCACGCCGACAGTGTCATCATCATCTGTGTCATCACCGATATGGTTCGACTACTATGACTTCTTCACTGTCATCAGCGCCATCTCCGATATCGACTTCGGTAGTCAGACAGTTCATAGCATCTGTCATTTTCACATCTGACACCTTAGGGGCTGTCATCACATTCTTTCGGCGGAAGCTATAACACATCGTATTATCTTGTGTATAGCTTCACAGTTTCACGGTTGACATATGCGAGCGTAGCACCTGCCTTGTAGTGCTTCACTGTGTGTTTGTTCTCACACACGTTTCGCTCTGAGGCCCGGCCAGCGCTGGCCGGTTGACACATTTCAGTTTGTTTCATGTGTTCGCCTCCGATGCTCGGAGGTCGAGGGGAGGAAACGGTCCGTAGTTTCGTTCGCACAGCCAAATCGAAATGGAAATCGAAATGCCTTACAGAATACACGCGAGGCCTTATTGAGTAAAATCAGGGGGGGAATTGGGCGGGGAGATGGGGGGCGGGGGGAGATCGGAGACGGGAGGGTCCAACGCACCGCGCCTTCATTTCGGTAAAATAACTCTGAATGAACGGCTCAAAGCTCTACAACATCAACATCCAACGCTAGCGCTACAAGTGAGGAAATTTTTGAGTATATTCCATAAAATTCCCTATATAATTATAAAGGTCTCTGAAAAAATGTTTCCGATAGATGTCCCTCTCGTCTGAGACCTTTAATTAAAAATTTGCCCAGCGCAGGTTCTAAAACATTCAGTTTACAGATCTGAGATCAACAGACGAGAGCATGCGAGCGGAGTTTTACTGTAGGTCTCTATGATACGATATGGCTGAGGACTTCTCGTAAGACGGTCTTTTACTTCTGCCACTTTACGGGAATGTGATTTCTCACGACTGAAGTTCCACTCCAAGGCGATGTTCCCTTCAGTACTCGCTCTCTCATTGCGGAAGCTGCTGGTGCGTCCTTGGCGGTTTGTTCACGTTCCTTGCGTTCTCTTTCTTAATGCCATACGCCAAATATGAGCTTTGTACCACCCTTATAGGTGGCCAGCGCACTTGTCGTGGTAGCAATCATCTTCGTCGGGGAGTATATATATTACCATCCTTTGCACCTCGAAGTGAGGCACGATCATCAACTCTTCCACACCTCTCAAGGTGAGACTGTGAGAACAACACTACCCGAATGAATGCCTTCGTCTTACAACTCCTTGTTGGGTTGTCTCGAGCCAAGATGTCTCTAGAGATTCGAATTTAAAACCGCGCTGTGGATTGTATTCCGCTTGTTTTCTTAACGGTGCACCCTTCTCATTGACAGCAGTCGAATCCAGCTCTACAGTCTAAAAGCACCTGAGTCATGCCTGGTCTTTCTGAAAGAACGTCGGACGGTCAGGAAAAGTCTTGACAGGGAGGTCCTGCCGATGTCACCGTTTTGATCCGTCTGCAGTTCTTAGGCTGTAGGGTATTTGTTCTAGTCACTACGCCCTCGCTTCGGCGCCATTCATTTCATTTTTCTTCCTCCATACTCTGATCCGTGATAAGATGTGACCCATCCCAGAAGTCGGCGGGTTGCAAACTGGACCGAAGTGTGGCGCTCTCACGCATGTCGAATACGACGGCTTCGTGGTGAGATGGGGTTCGGATCATCTCATGGTACTGTCTCTTGCCCCCTTGGCACACTGCCAACACCCAACCTCGCCCAGGGCTACGGTGCGTCTTCAGGGCGCCTGCCGCCGCTTTACTACAGCGGCCTGCACTGTATATCTGCTATGTGGTCGCCGCGTTACCTCGTACCTTGTATCGTCGGTATCGCCGCGTGGCTGTGCGCGAGTGGCCTATGCCCTGCCCCCCCGCCTGTTGGTAGCTGTGGCGCCTCCTTACCCCGTTCCGCCATTCACCCTCCGGGAAATGCAACCCCGTTGCTGCTGTGTTATGGGGTTCTCCCCCTGGACGCACGGGGAGAACCTCGCGCACCGCCAGGCCTGTGATAGGGTGGCGGCCTTGTTCCCCTCCACTTGCGCTATTCCTCGATTCCCCACACGGTTACCAGGGGAGAACTAGTTCAATGGCCGAGTCCGGAGGCCTGACGTCGGGGGATATTGTTGGGGCAGGCGACCCCGGCGGCCTGCTGTGAGGCCTGCGCGAATTTCACGGGGGCGCTCGAGCGTAGCGTGGCGCACCCCGAGCTGAAGCTGCCGGGCGCCGTTGAGCTGCCTTGCAACGCGTGGGTGCACTGCGGCGAGCACGAGTGCGGAGATTGGCAGGGCCAATGCTGGCTCAAGTACATCGAGGACTCCGACAAGCCCCCCGTCAAGAACGAGGTCCGTGCTCCCCCGAGTAGCCAGAGCTGTGCCCCATCCTTTCCAGTCTTCCTCACCGCTCCTTCCCCGCACAGCCATGTGCGAATGAGTACCCCACAGCCGTGTGCGAATGAGTACCCCACAGCCGTGTGCGAATGCACATGTGTATTAATGTGTATAGAACCTACAAGTGCGCCGCGGCACGCTGGCATGAGGAGCTAAATGTGTGAGGCCACTGGAACGATGAATAGGCTTGAAGTCTGCATCGCCGGACGTTCCTTTTTCTGGCTCCTCCCGCAAGAAAGGCCTTGCGCTGCACCTGAGGGAGGTGGAGGGCTACCTGCGGTGGCTGCTGCACCTGAGGGAGGTGGAGGGCTACCTGCGGTGGCTGCTGCAGGGCTCTCGTACCCCATGGACTTCCGGGCTGATGCCACATCTGGCCCGTCCTTACCTCGAGCGCCAAAATCCACTGCCGTCGTTGCACGTGGACGCCGCAGATGCAGTCGTGCAGCCTGTCGCAGGTGTGTGCGGACCGGCGATGCTGTTAGCATGGCTTTTGCCCAGCCGCGCGATGGTATCTCATCGGAGATTAGCCTGGTGACGCAGTATCGCAACGTACTTACAGAACAGAGCCGGCGATCCACTCACGAAGAGTGGCGAGCTTCATGACATCAGCTGGGATGGCCGGAGTGCATTGTGGGTATTAGGCGTCAGGTAAGCGCGGTGATATTGATCGAGAGAACGTCTGTGGGCCGCTGACGTGTCCATGCTCTACGGTCCATGTTCTGCGAAGCGCTCACGTATTCATGCTCTGCGGGCTGCTGACGTGTCCATGCTCGGCAAGCTGATGATGTGTTCACTCTGAGCGGGCTGCTGATGTGTGCATGTTCTGCAAACCACTGAGGTGTCAAATGTGTGTACAGTCCAGCACGAGGTCGGTGCGAGGAGGTTCACGGTAGGGCAGCCACACTCCGCCCGGAAGTTCACACAGCAAGCAGGCAATATCTTCGGTGCCCCTGAGGAGGGGGCTCTGTGTGGTGAGTCCACATAGAGATCTCGGCAGGTAGGCGTGGTGCTGGGAAGAGCAAGCTCTGGACGGCCGACTGCCACAGCATGCCCAACACGGAGCTGGATGGATTTGTGGTGCGGTGGGGGTCCGATCACCTGCTCTCCTCGGCTGCGGCGTGCTGCGAGGCCTGCCGGGCGCACCGGCCCTTGTCGGCAGCACGCCCCTGTAACATCTGGGTCTTCTGCGGAGACAAAGCCCGGTCAGCCATCCCCCTCTCCTTCCGACTTGTAGGGTTTCTATGATGACCTTGGTGAATGCTCATGGCGATGTGTAGATGTTCTATGGTTGGCGTCATTGGCACGTTCACCTTCTCCTGGGAGGAGGGTCGTGGAGAATAGCATCTCGGCACGACATCATCCCCGCTGTTACGCGATGTCGCACGACAACGCCCCGTCCTCTGGCACGACATCATCCCCAGTTCCCCACTGCCAAAATTGACATCAGTGACAGCTCGTGTCACTGATCGTGACATTAGTGGCACGAATGTCACTGATGTCATCTTAACCAGTGGAGACGATGTCGTGCCTGTGGGCGGAGCGTTGTCGTGCGACATCACTTAACAGTGGGGATGATGTCGTGCCGAGCCATTGCTTAACACTGGGGGGATGTCGTGCCAAGATGCTATTCTCCACGACCCTCCTCCCTGGGCGGCTTTGGTGAGCGCGGATACAATATAATGATCCCACTTTTCAACAGTTTGTGGCCCATAAGCATCCGATGGCGACACACAGAGCTGCCTCGTGGAGCTCCCACCTCAAAGGTGCCACGTGGAGCTCCACCCGAAGGGGGGCTTAGAGGTGCCACATGGAGCTCCGCTTCCTGCTCTGCCGCAGGCTTCTATCTGCACTGACTGGCGTGTCCCCTACGGAGGGGGTGGGCTTGTCAGATGCAAGGAAATGTACGGACAGTGCTGGCTCAAAAGCGATGAGGTGCTTGCTCATTGGCTGGAATCTCTCCCCCGCAATATGCAGACTAGACTTTTTGCTGCCTGAGGGGGAGCCATTGAAGAGAAGGCAACCTCCAGAGTCCTCGGTTTCCATGGTCGTGGAGCTATTCGTGATAAGTTCAGCGCATTGCACACACTGCCCGCGTGACGCACCTACGTCAGCCTTGATCCACCGCCTCTCGCCGCTGGAAATAACAAGAGGGAACGTCGCTCGAGAGTTGGGAGATTCTTTGAGAGTTTCCGTCAGTTTTCAGCCCTGTGCGCCCCTTTTTGGGGTCGAGAGGGAGCCGATCATGATCAGGGAAACAGGGGATCAGGGGAGGCCATCGACGCTCCCTTTTGAAATCCCCGAGATCTCCCGAAAACCTTCGAGACCCTCCCGAAAACCCCCACGCCCCCCCAAGGCCGCGGCTAACGCACCCTTGCCTCTGATGGCACGCTGCATGCGCTCAACGTTGGCCTGCTGCTACTCCGAATCGTATCAATCTTTGAGGGTCAGGAGAGGGTTTCTGTTCGGTTATTGTCCCAGACTCGACGCGTAGTGCGTGCATGCCTGCTGCCTGATTTTGGCAGGGTATGAGGGGTGCCTGCCCGTAGCTTCATAGGGTTCTCGTAGATACGTTCGTGTGGGAGGCCATGTTCCTGTTCGGTGAGCCGTCGATTGGTGAGAAGACTGAGATGCTGTAGTGGGAATGTTGCATGTGCCAGGGGACCGTGCCGAATGTGCAGCGATCGGGGGAGGAGGTACCATGGACCTCAGGGATGCTGCAGCCTACCGGTGAGTCCGGAGCTCGGCGCTCGGATCGCGATCGACTCGCCTCAGGATCTCGCCATCCCGCATGTCACCGAACGCCCCCCAAACCGTGAAAAACTGCCCGGCAGGGACGGGGGGGGAGAGGAGAGGCGGATGTGCTCACCAGGTGGCCTTCACATCTTCGAAACGAGAAGAAAAGGGAAAGAGGCAAATGGAAAACAAAACACCCCTCCGGGGTGTGCGAAGGTCTTCGATGCAATGGATCCCACACGATCTGACCAAACTCGGCAGTAGCTACAGCGCATAGCCACTGCAGCAAGTCGACGGCCTCGATCAAGTTGGCACCTAGCTGCGCGCCTTGCTCGGGTGCAGCCGCGGGGCCTGCAGGAACTGCCCGAGGTGTGCGCGCATACGTCACACCGGTACTGCGGCCCCCGGTGCCACATGTCTGTGAGTGGGGATTCCGGGAGGGGAGGATTGAGCAGCCAGCGAGCAACTCCGACGGGAGAAGGCAACGATGCGGGAGAACGGTGTGATGGACCTGCAGTCCGGCACTGGGCTGCTCGTCGGGCTGCGGCAGGAGACTGGCACCATCGCGCACATTGGCCCTCTTCACGAGCCAGGCTTCTCCTACGTGCCGCCTCTGCAGGACAAGCGCGTGAAGCTGACGCCCCCCACCCACCTGGACCGACGCGCTGCTGGCTTTCATCACTTTGGGGATATCACGTTTCGAGCGCGGCAACCGGGGAGGACCGCCCAGCCCGGTGGACCTCCCGCGTGGGCCACCTACAGCACCGTGCCAGCCATCAAGAACTGGGGAGCGCGCCTGGAGACGTCGGCGCCAGCCTGCGTGTGGCAGTGCACGGGGGCGAGCCGGAGTCAGCAGGTCAGAGCCTTGGGGCCTCGGAGGTTTTTACTGGACGCTCTGAGCGGAGGTTCTGTTCCGTGCACTGAGAGCGAGCGGCGCATGACGCTTTCTGCTGTGTCATCCATGTAGAACGTGGGTCAGCATTGACAAACGTCTCGAAGGGCTTTGTGCCGGCTGTGGCTCAGTGGTATACTTGCAAATCCCAGTCCGCTCCGAATGCCTCATCTCTCCGCGCGACGTGTGTCTTGCACCGCGCGCATCCACGCGGACGCATGCGCTGCGCCCTGGCGGCCGGTGCCGAGTGACGCCGACCGAAGTCCGAACATTGTGGAGGTACAAGCTCAACCGAGAGGTGCTATGCTGCAAGCTGGGCTGGCAGGGTTTGAGAATGAGCTGGGCTGGCAGGGTTTGAGAATGGATCCGGCGGGCACCATGGTCGAGCTGACCACCGCGCTCTCCTCCCGGGACCCGGGAGCAGTCCGGGAGGGCCCTCCGGTGCGGGTGCAGCGCTGGATGGAGGAGCGTTGGCTTGGAGACGCGAAGGACGGGGTGCGAGCCGTGGTGATGCAGTGGTCGCTGATGAACCCGTCGGAGGGAACCGAAGTGGAGCTCGGGTCTGTGGGGCTCAGCATGCCTATGAACCAAGACTTCTCGGGGCGTAACTTACCGAACGTCGCGACGCAGTGCTCCTTCGTGGAAGCCTATGTCGGGGGCCACATGGGCTACGTTCAGGCGCGTGAGGATGCCACGTGGGCATCACATCTCACCTGAGAGTGTCGACGAATCGTAATGCATGTGCATGCAATGTCAGCCCGGGATGGATGGGACGCTCTTCGTATTCCGTGCCTGCTGTCCGCGCCCGCGATCGCTTTCCCATGCCCGGATCGCCGGCACCCGCCTAGAGAAGCACCGGCAGCCAATCGCGCGCACGCAATCTGAGCCTCGGAGTCGGCGGAAGCACAGCTCGGCCCTCTTATATCAATGGCAGAGATTCACTCAGCCCGTTATCTCAGCGGGAGCTATGAGGGTGCTGCCAGGAGGTTGGCACGGCCCGCCCTACACCCCATGAATTGAACGACTGGCGCCTGGATTGGGTTGCGAGATAGGGGTGCCTCGGGCGCTGATCTCAAATAAGGTGTTGGGATTCGGTTGGTGCGCGGGATCTGAGCGGCTTTGGGCGTTGGGACGGGGTACAGGTGACGAAGGCGAGCGGCGAGGGTCAGGTGCTGCTGCTGGTGCCTCAGGATGGGACCTCCTTCGAGGCGTGGCGCCCGCTGGAGATGGAGGACGCGACGGAGCGCAGCTTCACCTTCGAGGGGCACCACGAGGCGCGTTCTTGCACCCCCCTTTCCACCCCTCCCGGAGCCCCCACGCACCATCTGAGATGAACTGACGTCGAATGCGTGGAGGTCGCGTGTGTTGGCGTGGATGCGATCTCCATCGGACCCCTCTCCATCTTCACCACTCTTTGAGACGGCTTGACACACAGACGGCAATCGTGTGCCCGGTCACCAACACGCCGAACACAATCCCCCACACACAATCCTATCCGCAGGAGACCTCAGCTACCGATTGCCGGAAAAGTGGCCCAAAGCTGAGCGGAACACGGAGACGGACGAGACGAAATTTGTGAGCGCGAGCAAGCGGTCGGGGAGAGAGTAGCGGTGGGCGGGGTGCGTCGAGTGGCAGATGCTCGTGCACTCGAAGGCGTACGTGGAGCAGGAATGGACAGCCGCGCAGCCCTGGAATCCGGGGACGGGGGTGCGCCTGCCGGCTGGGAAGGGCGTGAACTTCACCGTGGCGATGCTGCTGGCAGACAGCGTTGAGGATGTGGAGAGCATGCTGCTGCGGGCGGGGCACGCCGTTGCGATGGGTGTGCCGGGCACCATCGTGCACGCCGATATGACTGCTGCGGCATTATACTTGCGTGTACCGCATGCGCTGCGAGTGTCGCAAGTGCGTGTGGAGCCGAAGACTGCGCTTACGGTTCTGCCGGCGTCCGATGCTGCGTCCGCTCGGATGGTACCACTCTTCCCTTTCCCTCTTTCCTGCATTCACGAGAGAATCCTGTCTTGATCTCCGGGCGTATGCCTTGAACCAACGGCCCTCGCCTCCAGCTACTGATGATAGGATGGCACAACGCCTTGGCACAAAGACTTCTTGGCGCGACGGAATGACGGAATGACGCCTCGGTATGCCCGTTTGGAGCTGGAACAGTGAACAATACCCTCCCATTCCCTCTGGTCTGCTTGGGCGCTACAAGTTCAGTTAGACACAGCATGACCTCGGACGCACCGCTCCCAGGTCCCTTCGATAGCGGTACTCAGATGCAACGAAATGACATCCCTAGAGTTGTGGGGGGGTTGCGGGGGCTGCGAGGATGGGGGGGGATGCGCGCAGGCTCCCCAGTGGCAGAGGTACCGTGTGGTGCCTACGGGGTTCAAAGGGCGGGCACGAGTCATCGTTCACTACACGCCCGCCAACGGCAGCGTGGCTATTGGAGACGTGCAGGCTGGGGCGAGGGAGCAGGCGGTGCACTATTTCCTGCACGAGGCGGCAACACGGGTGGTGCGGGCGCTGGGAACCCTGGGGAGCACGAGGGGGTGGCTGAACGCTTCGGTGCCGGACCCTTGGGGCCGATCTCCAGCGTTCTTCGGGTATGCTTCTCATCGCCTCGCACCTCCGGGATGCTCTGCCTTTCCCGCATCATGCTCAGATGACACGCATGGCTTCCCTTTCGTGGTCATTGTGTTTCTTGCTGCGATTCCTTGTGGTGTCTCTGGCTAGCGCATCTCCTCCCCTGTCGCATATTGGGCTGAGCATCTCCTCCCCTGTCGCATATGGGGCTGAGCATCTCCTCCCCTGTCGCATATTGGGCTGCTGTCGCATATTGGGCTGAGCATCTCCTCCCCTGTCGCATGGGGCTGAGCATCTCCTCCCTGTCGCATATTGGGCTGAGCATCTCTCCCCTGTCGCATATGGGCTGAGCATCTCCTCCCTGTCGCATATTGGGCTGAGCATCTCCTCCCTGTCGCATATTGGCTGCTGGGCTGAGCATCTCTCCTGTCGCATATTGGGCTGAGCATCATCACTCCCCTGTCGCATATGGGGCTGAGCATCTCCTCCCCTGTCGCATATTGGGCTGAGCATCTCCTCCCTGTCGCATATTGGGCTGAGCATCTCCTCCCCTGTCGCATATTGGGCTGAGCATCTCCTCCCCTGTCGCATATTGGGCTGAGCATCTCCTCCCCTTTTGCATATTGGGCTGAGTATCGTAAGCCAGCTGGAATGCGATGCAGACATCGCACTTCGTCTCCTAAACGCCTGACGTGGTTGTTGGCCGTGGACCAAGAACAAACGGCTCGAGATGTGCTGCAGGCTTGGAGTCATCCAACGGCTCGAGGCGCCCCACGGCTTTTTGCGCTAGGAGCACACACGCCACCATCGTAGCGCGTGCATGCCCGCGTGAGCCTGCGACATGTTTTGCCAGGAGGGGGGAGAGTATCCATTCACGTTTCACGACTTGTGCATGCCCGGGGAGGTGAGGTGGCGCAAGGATGGATCGATGCGTGAAGGAGTCCGCGCGATTTGGTGAGGGACGGAGGGAGATTTCGGCAGGTTCGACATGCAGAGGAACGAGAAGGTGATGGAAGAGCCGAGGGTCTGCATGAGTGGGCTCTCGGACGAGTCCGGGGCGGGAGCATCCCTGTCGATGGCGATGAAGCAGCTTGGGCAGCCTTCTAGGGAGGAGGTGGCCAAGCTGGAGGAGTATGTGCACGGCACGCTCTTCGCGGGAGAGAATGGCGACCGCAAGAGGTTTCTGCAGGATGGGCACACTTACGGGGCACGCGCCTGACACCCTACAACCTGACGAAGTGTCTGCCGCCAGGTCTGCAGTTTGTTCGGCGGGCCATGCGTGACAACGTGGCAATGAAGTAGAGCCGCGCCGCATCGAGGACCCTGATCCAGTGAAGTAGAGCCGCGCCGCATCGAGGACCCTGATCCAGTAAAGTAGAGCCGCGCCGCATCGAGGACCCTGATCCAGTGAAGTCGGACCATGCATAACCCTCGTCCTGTCTAACGTGTGACCGACACTTTTCGGCATACCTTGATACCCCCTCAGTCGCGTTATGCTCGACACATGCGGTTCCAACCGTGCCATGTGGCCGCTTCATTCTGTTTAAATTGGAGTGCAACGGAATTTTAGTGGTTTCAGTATTTCGTAATCCGTTACTCCTGACACAGCAGAGCCGAATGACAGATGCAGCTCCGTGACTCGAACAGGATGTTACAAGTAGACACGAACCGACACTCCTGTCAGCTCTGTTCCTTTTGCTCTTGCAACCGGAACTTCACGGGTACCTAGTACTCTGTGAGGCACACTGCAAATCGGATTTTGTATTTTTCTTTCACCTGTTTCCCCTGTAAACAGTAGAGTAGGTAGTGACTAGACCTCTGGGTTGTACGATTACGATCGTCGATCTCACAGTGTAATCGAGGAGAACGACGTTGCTCCGTGTTTGTGCAGCTTCACGTACGGTGAAAGTAGCACGTTTTCATCTTCACTGTAACTCTTGTGAGTTAAAATGGCTGGGAGCTCGAAGGGCAAGGGATCAGGGGATTTTCTTCCGATCAAGGAAGTCACCCTACAGTCCCTCAATCAAACCCTCCCTGCCCTCCCTGGGAAGGACGACCATCCTCTGTCACCTTCCCCGACACCGGCAGTACAGCCGACTCAGGAGAGCCTTCTGCAGCAGATTTTAGAGATTCAGAAGCAGCAGGCTGAGGACCATCGTGTACTGCGTGAACAGCTTCATCGGCAGGTGGAAATCAACGCCGCGTTGGAAGCTAAGATCGAATCGAAGACGGGGTCCTCCGACTCCGAAGCAGTAGCAAAAACTGCTGAACAGCTTTTGGAGAAACGGAAGAGGCTGGACTACGTCCCTGAGGCCCCCGTGAATCCGTTCCCTGCACGGCCGGCAACGTTGACAACGAGAATGCCGCAGCTGTATGATCTGCACGGGAACAAGACGTACGACGCCCTCCCCAAGAAGTCTAACTCCTCAATGAGGTACGAGTGTCTGGTGTTGGGGCCAGCACTCTCCTACTTGCACGACGTAGTGACCGAGTGCAACGAGACTCTGGACGAGGCCGAGGAAGACAATGTTCCGTACGACACCCTGTACAAGCGTTTCCATGCGGTCACCAACTCTGTCCACTGCGTGTACGCCATGCTTTGCAACAGGTGGACAATGCTGGAGTTGCGTGCGCAACTGGAGCAGGAGCCTGGCTCCTCACAGCGTGGAGGAAATGATGCTCTGCGCGCAAAGCTTCAGTTTGTGGAGAACAAGGTCTACCAGGCAGCAGACGGCGTGGTGGCAGACGAAGTGTTGCAACAATGGTTGAACGACTTCGACAAATCCCGTGGAAAATCTCTCCTGAACTCGGCAGCGAAGAACGCGGCGAACGCAGAGGCGCGACTCGGACGCGATCAACGAGAGCATCGCTGGCGGGACAAGATGAGGAGCGACGAGGAGAAGGACAGGAAGCCTTCTGGTAAGGGAGGAAAAGGCCGGGGCGCGAAGCCCTCGGCCGATGGTTAATGACCATCCCTTCACCCCGGCCAGCGCAACAGCCCTCTCAGGGCGTTGGTCGGGGAAAGCTCACCGTGCAGCAGATGGTGAGACAGCGGAGGGGAGCATGGCGCGCGGCGGGCGCCAGTTCAGAGGTCATGCAGTGGATTATGCACGGGGTGAAGATGAGGTGGAGACGCGGACCTCCACCTCCTTTCGACCACGGCGTTTCGCTGATGGACGCAACGCGGCAGCAGCAGGTGTGGCTCGACGCGGAGAAGACACGACTGCTGGAGAACGGCGCGTGGACAAGAGCGACGCGGAGATCACACGTTTCGCGAGCCTTTTTAGTGCCAAAACCAGGTACGAACAAGTGGAGACTTATGGTGGATTTCCGATGGCTGAATCAGTGGTGCCTGAAGAACAGAGTCAAGATGGAGACACTGAAGAAGTTGCGCAGGCTGGCGAAGCCGGGGGACTGGTTTTTCAGCTTCGACCTTCAGGACGGTTTTCACGCTGTGGGAATTCACCCGGACTTTCAGCATTTTATGCAGTTCGACCTGCAGGGGGAGCTGTTCCAGTGCTCGGCGATGCCGTTCGGGTGGTGCGACTCTCCGAGGGTGTTCTGCAAGTTCGTACGAGTGATGGTGGAGGCCCTACGTTCACCGCAGGCAGCAGAAGATCGAAGAGAGATCAGGAGACTACGGGACGGTTCCGTAGTACGACAGCGATGGTCAGTCCGTCGCAGGGCAGGTGGCGCCAACGAGAACGCAAACCGTCACAGCGGGATGCGGGTGCTGCTGTACATGGACGATTTTTTGGTGCTAGTCGACTCTCAGCGGGAAGGCTTTTTGCGTCGAGAAAAAGTTCAACTCGTGCTTCATCGGCTGGGTCTGCAGCGAAACGAGAAGAAAGGCCAGTGGGACCCGGTACAGGTGGTGGAGCACCTCGGCTTGGAGGTGGATCTCAAGCTGGGACAATTTCGTGTCACTGTACGACGTGTGCAGAAGATTCACGCCAGAGCGAAGGAAATCTTGTGCGATGCAGCGAGAAACCGGAGGTGGATTCCGGCCAGGAGACTAGCCGCGTTCACGGGTCTCTGTCAGTCGGTGTACTTGGCCATACCGGCCGCGAGACTCTACCTGCGGGAGCTTTATTTCGTGCTGGCGGAGAAGCGCAGCTGGGGAGCGAAGGTGAAAATCTCTCGTGCTGCTTGGGGGGACTTAGAGTGGTGGTCCAGGCTGCCGGTGATGAGCAGGTGGAACGGACGCAAGATCTGGAGGTCCCCGACGAGAGCAAAGCTGCACACAGACTCTTCGATGACGGCGTGGGGTGGCGTGCTGAACCTCAAGTTCCCCGCGAGAGGTTTTTGGCCAGACGAGATGAGGAACTGGCACATCACGCACCTGGAGCTGGAGGCCGTGTACAAGACCGTGCAGGCGTTCCTGAAGGAGCTCGAGAGCAAAGTCGTACGACTCTACTGCGACAACCAGGCAGTGGTGGCGATGCTCTCGCACTTCACCTCCAGGAACCCGGACTTGATGAGGAGGATGCGGAGACTCTGGTCGCTCCTCGACTTGCACGACATCGAGTTACAAGCTCGGTACATTCGCAGCGAGGCCAACGTGTGGGCCGACAACCTTTCTCGTTGCGAGGACCTCGACGACTGGAGGCTGAATCGGGACTGGTTCGTGTGGGCCAACGAGCAGTGGGGTCCCTTCACGGTGGACCGCTTCGCTTCCGAGATTTCCGTGCAGCTGCCACGGTACTACGCGGCGTGGAGAGATCCGCGGTGCGAGGGCGTGGACTCCCTCACGTACGACTGGCGGGGGGAGAACAATTGGGTGAACCCCCCGTGGGCGCTGCTGGACGAAGTGGCGCACAAGCTGAGGGAGGAGGGGGCCGCAGCCACAGTGGTGGCCCCGTACTGGCCTGGCCAGTCTTGGTTCCGGGAGCTGGAGGCGCTGGCAACCGAGGTGGTGATCATGCCGAGACGCAGAGACCTGTTCACTCCGAGCAGGCTAGGAGGGTCCGAGCTGCTCGGGCCCTCAAAATGGAATGCTGTAATGTTCTACATCGAGGCCCGCCAGTGAGTTACTACGCTGAGGAAGTGCACAGGAGTTCTACGACGTGTACGACAGCGAGTGTGGTGACCGTGGGCTCGAAGATCGAGGTGTTCTGGGAGGACGATGACTGCTTCTACCCGGGTGTGGTGACGGAGTTCAACGAGGACGGGAAGGCGCACGTGTTGTACGACGACGGTGACGAGGAGACACTGGACCTGTCTAAGGAGGACTTTAAGATCATCGGCAGCTCAACGGTGTCGGTGACAGCAAACGGGCCAGCGGACACGGACGAAGAGAACGTCGACAGCGGAGGCAACTACGAGATCAACAAGCGCGGCGGCGCAGTGGAGAACTTCCTCACACACTCACTTTGTGAGAGGTGGAGGAAGGAGTTGGGACAGTCCCGACTCACGGAGCTGGCAGTGAAGATGCAGAGGAAATCACTGTTGGACACGACGATGAGCAACTACAGCCCGAAGGCTCGGCGCTTCATTCAGTTTTGTGTGCAACAACGTCAGCCGTGGCTTCCGGCAACGGAGGCTTCGGTGGTGCTGTACATTGCCTCCGTACTGGAGGACGGGGGTGTTCGAGCGGCTTCAATGCAGCCGTACCTCTCCGCTATCAACAACTAACACGAGGACCTGGGATTTCCTGGACCGGCGAAGGGTCGTGCTGTGACCCGAGCTGTGAAAGGGATGGCGACCATCCAGGGAAAGCTGGCGGTGGAGGACGAGAACATCGAGACTCAGCGAACGTGGCTGCCGGCAGGACACGTACGACGTGTACACGAGGCAGCGCTGAGATTGACACCGAGATCGTCGGGTGACTTGCAGTTGCTACGAGCCTTTTCTTACGTGGTCATTGCCTTTGTGACCTTCGGCAGACCGGACACGGGGACGTCGTTATCTCGACAGCACGTTCAGTGTGGTGACACCGACTTCTCTGTGGTGCTGCTCAAGGAGAAAGGGAAAAGACACCTCCGGACGAAGAGGCGTTTGTGCATCCCCTGGAGGGGTGTTGCTCGGCTGCAGGAGCTGGTGTTGCACTGGCAACGACACCGAGATGCAGCATGGGGCAGAACTTCGAGAACTCAGCCAGACTCCTACTGGCTGCTGCCCGAGGACCCGAAGAACATCAAGGCTTCGGTGGCAAATGACTGGATCAGTCGGGCTCTCAGCGAGCTGGACTTGAGACCTCCTGAGGGGGGGCATTTTTCTGCACACAGCACTCGGAAGGGTGCAACTACGTGTGCTCGAGCTGTGGGTGTGGCAATGGAGAAAGTTTGCTTCTTCGGAGGCTGGTCACAAATCTCCTCGGCAGTGCAGCAATACATCGACCCGACAGCTCTGAGGGACACAGACATGAACTTCTACTTCGAGTGGTTAACATGGTCACAGTGACGGGAATCCGATTTCCTTTGTGTGCCTCCACACAGATTTTTTTCAATCTCTGGTTTCATGGCAAATGAGGATTCGAGCAAAGAGAAATGTTTAAATTGGAGTGCAACGGAATTTTAGTGGTTTCAGTATTTCGTAATCCGTTACTCCTGACGCAGCAGAGCCGAATGACAGATGCAGCTCCGTGACTCGAAAAGGATGTTACAAGTAGACACGAACCGACACTCCTGTCAGCTCTGTTCCTTTTGCTCTTCCCACCGCTCCCGACCCAGAGACTCTCTTTCCTTTTGGTGGCTTGCACAGACAGTCTAGACATTTCATCAAAGCAGAATTTAGAAAGCATTGTAATGCACAGAATGCATTTAAAACACTTTACAAAATCATTTAATGAAAATGTATTGCAGTGCCTGCCTTTGGCAAATGAGGATTCGAGCAAAGAGAAACGATGTAATCTGAACCGATCGATTGCTTCTGCCGCCCGCCTTCTGCCTGTCACCCTCTGGGGAGCGACAGATGGCGGTGACCGCGGTGAGCTGTGACGGACTGGATTGTTGAGGTGGGGCAGAGCCTTGACCGCGCTTGATCACAAGTACGACGTTGACGTTGAGCCTTCCACGCTCACAGCATCTCTGTGTGTACGACGCACTTGCGCTGCGTGCAGCATGCGGCGTGGCGGCGGCCTAGGCGGTGGGACGCCGCACATGTGTGACGTGCAGCATGCGCGGCGTCGCGCCTGAGACGGTGTCATCCCGGTCCGCCAGGGAACAGCCCAGTCCATAGTTTGATGCCAGCGTGCGTGGAAACCGGAGGGGAGGGGCGCTGGCGAGTTGATGGGCGCCAAGCAGGTGCGGCTCTCTCTGCTCTACTGGAACGATCAGGTCAACGACGACCCCGCAGTATTGCTTGCCGCCCCCAAGCTATCTGAATACTGCCGCAAATGCTGGCCCAGCAATTGCTACTGGCTGAGCTGCTGGAGCGAGAAGAAGAGCCTGGAGGAGTGGCGCGCGTACAACTATCCCCACCCAACCGCGGTCTACTGGTCGCTATACCGCATTGGCCGGCACTGGGCGCCCAGCTGGCTGCAGCGCTCCACGTGGCAGTGGTACCTTCGCCAAGCGCAGCGCACAGCTCTTGCCATGTGGTACGAGGTCCCACCACCCTCTTCTGGGCTCCTCCCTCCTCTGCCGCCCGCTCACGCTCCCTCTCACCCGGCGGGCGCACCTCGTGGCTACCTTGATGTCAGCTCCTGGAGATGCCCGGGGAAGCCCGTCTAGCATCTCCGCTGTCCTTTGCTCGCCGGTTCTCGAACTCGCTGCAGACTGCCCCGCCTCTGTCCGATGTCGTCGGAGTCCAGGAAGAAGGTCATCGCTCCGCGGAGCCCCACACCTCCCTCCCTCCACGTAAGCGCACCATCTTCAGAAGGAATCAGTTTGAGGAGTATGCCATTGGGTACCGCATTCTGCATGTACTCTGTGAAGACGGCGGCCAATCGTTTGTTGGCTTCTGAGGTAACCGCCTGCAGTGGAAGAAAGGAGGCTGTGGAGGGTGATGGAGGAGGGGACGGAGGATGGAAGAGCCTGTGGAGGGTGGAGGAGGGGACGGATATGTACCAGGGAGCACGCAGGCAAGGGCAAGGACACGTCACAATGGGGTCTCATGGTGGCCAGCATCTTCCAGCTAGTGCTGTCGGATCTGAAGCTTGAAGGATGGACGAAGGAGGCCAACGAGCTTGAAACAGTGATGTTGGTGAGCCTCACTGCAGAGCCCACCCAGCCTTCCCTCAAAGTTCGCATGTGTTCACAGCTAATCCACGCTGTGTACTCACCAATGCCAATGCCGGCGCTTCCCAGACTCCAAGCTTGTAAGGCAAGGGGGTGGGCGGGGGGTGGGCAAGGATACAGGCGAGAGTCAAGCACTGGCGCTCACTGCCTTTCCCATTTGGGTCCGAGTTTCCATGGGACTCCACTGGCCACGAGGAGATTTATACTTGGATGCAATATTTCGGTTTGTCCTGCCCTCTCTGCCTCCCATGTCGATATTTCAATATTATACGGCATTTCCCGGGCAGAGGCAAAAGCATGAACTCGCACTCACTCTTTCTCTCACTCTCACTCTCGCACTCGCTCCCGCTCCCACTCCCGCTCCCGCTCCCGCTCCCGCTCCCGCTCCCGCTCCCGCACTCACTCACTTACTCCCTCACTCACTCACTCCCTCCCT
>LGRX02035214.1:0-80304 GCA_001247695.2 Cymbomonas tetramitiformis | reverse complement strand
CAGATCCAATGAGGCGGCCTGCCATGAGTGGATCGGATCCGATGACGCGGCCTGCTATGAGCGGATCAGATCCGATGACGTGGCCTGCCATGAGCGGCTCAGATCCGAACATGGGTCAGATAATCTCTTCCACAGAAATATCTCCACACGCTCCTCCTCCTTCCCCATCTTCAGTTCTCTGCCGATTATGACAGACGAGGTCATCGGATACCATGATAGATCTCTAATGTGGTTGCGGGATATGCTCCCTGCAAAATCAGAAATGGATATGCACTTCGTGGGTGGAGAGGGCCCCTGATGCCCCTTTCGAACGCGAGTATGGGGCGCGGACGAAGCTTTGTATTCAGAGGCATCCGCGCTTCGGACCTGCGGCATACGAGCGGCCTGCGGAGGAGGGCGGGAGGAATGAGCGAGAGACGAAGGGCGGACACGACGCCCCGTCAGAACCATTGCAGTACGCGGTGAAGGGGGCCACTGGACGGGTGCTGGGCGGGCTCACATCTCGCGGAAGGCCTGGTTGTTCAGCACTCGCAGCGCGAGCAGCAGCAGCTTGAAGATGGCCCCGAGCGCCGTGGGGTGGGAGGAGAGCCCGAAGGGGTCGTGCAACGCCTTCGCAACGAGGCGCATCATCAGCTGCAGCGACTCGTGGCTGCGGAGTCACAACACGCAGGCAGCAACATTTCACGCCTTTTCAGACGCTGAGCGGTATATGCTCTTTGTCCGCGGCGTCAGGGGCATGGCGCTCTGGGCTCCTCAAGCTCTCAAGCGCGGAGGATCCGAGCAGAGTCCTCGGGAGGGCGCGCTTCCCCCGCAAACTTCGAGCGGATGGCTCTCCGGCGACTGGCAAAGCGATCCGAGCCATCGAGAAACCGAGTGCAAAGTGGAGAGCGCACGATGTGCTGCGGGTGCGCCAGGCGCCAAATCGCGAGGCCTTGTGGCAAGCGGGCACCAGGCGGGCGCCAGGCTGCATCAGGGTGGGGCTCATTGAGACGGCGTATAATAGGACTATAAATAGGAACATCGCTGCTACAAGGGGAAGTAGCGAAGAGGTGCATGGCGGACAACCCGGGGGGAGGGGGAGGCGGGGGAGAAGGGCGCGGAAGAAGCATCGATGCGGGCGGGCAGACCTGTTGAAGGTCTGCACCACCTGCCAGCGGTCCAGCAGGAAGGTGATCCACGTGCAGTGCGCGAGAATGCCCTGGACCACCGAGGCCTCGCCCCCGCGCTTGTACACGCCGCGGCCCACCGTTGAGACGTATGGGTCTTCCGCCACCATCTTTGGGCAGAGATGAGGCGATTGCGCTGCACCCGTCACACCCGTCAGGTCATCCTCAAGGGGTGCGACGGCGCCGCTGCGCCCGTCACACCATGACAGGTGCACTCACAGCGCGCTCGAGGGCCGCGCTGCAGACCTTGGTGGTGCGTGGAGGCACCCCTGGCGTGCCCGAGACAGGAGGTGGAGGCGGGCCTCTGGGGCTGCGATGGTCTTGCCCTCGATCAAGGGGAGCGGGGGCCCGGCGGATGCATGGACGCGCGCGTGCAGCTCAGCTCAGCTCAATCGCGATTTGACTCCAATGTCATGATCAAATTGACACCACTTTGATCTTCACTCTCGGGAATTTTCCCTGAGCAGGGGGAAGAACGGGCGGTGCGGGTGTGGGGAGACGCGTCGCGCGTCCAGGGGTGGTGGATGGGGAGGGCGGGATGCACACGAGGAAAGGGGGGAGAGGAGAGCAGGGAGGCACGTGAGGGGGCGAAGAGTCCTATTCGGCCATCCACGGTCCACACGAAGGCCCTCCACAATGTCGCTGGCCCACCATCCCCGCCCCAGCCACATCCAACTCACAGGTGCCACATCCAACTCACAGGTGCCACACATCCAACTCACAGGTGCCACATCCAACTCACAGGTGCGTCACCCGGAGGGGAGAGCATGAGCAGGCTACCTCGAATCGAGGCAGATCCACTCCATCTATTCCCAGTGGCCATCCCAACATTCAGGGTCGCGAAACCGGGAGGGGAGGGGGAGGGGGGTGGGACGGAAGTGCAGTACAGGGATAGAGTCGGGAGCATGGGAGAGGGTGCACGCCAGCGGAGGGGAGCGCACTAGAGGGGGTGAGCAAGGCCTAGATGGGGTGTAGAAGAGGGTGGGGGCAAGCATGCACAGAGGGGGGTGTAGAGGAGGGTGGGCAAGGCAGCCAGAGGGGGTAGAAGAGGGTGGGGCAAGCGTGCACAGAGTGGGCGTGAGGCAAGCAGGCCCTCCGATAGACAAGGTCTCACCTGAGCCCTCCGATAGACAAGGTCTCACCTGAGCCCTCCGATATACAAGGTCTCACCTGAGCAGGTTGTTGGTCAGGTGGGGCTGCGACGACAGCAGCCAGTTCCACGAGAAAGAAGCGTTCCTGCACCGCGTGCACCCCACCAGCCAGCAGCCGGTCCATGAGCTTCTCAGAACAGCCAGCCCGTGTGAGGGGGGTCGGGGGACACCGTATCATATAGGGACAGCCCGTGTGAGGGGGCGGGGGACACATCATAGGGACAGCCCGTGTGAGGGGGACACCGATCATATAGGTGGCTGGCCCGTGTGAGGGGGGACACCGTATCATATAGGGGACAGCCCTGCAGTGAGGGGACACCGATTTGTTATAGTGGCCCGTGGTGGGAGGGGGGACACCGATCAAGGTAGGGGACAGCCCGTGAGGGGGCCAGGGACACCGTGGACTGGTGGCAGGGGACAGCCTCGTGTGAGGGGTCCGGGGACAATCTCTGATCACAAGGGTAGGGGACAGCCAATGAAAGGGATGCAAGGATGATAGGAGGCAGACGGCACGGTCAATCCATGCGACAATACTGAAAACCGGGGTGCACGTAGGACCTCTCTCCCAGAGGGGGGGATTGCCCCTGTGGCAACGATAAGTCATGGATTGGAACGGAAGGGAGCACTTATGAAGGCCCCCCATCGGAGGGAGGGGCAGTGGAAGGGAGGGGGGACACCGCAGCGCCAGCCGCGCTCTCCCTCAGGCCATGCAAGATCGTCAGCGGGCTGAATAGTTGGCTGAGAAGCTGGCTGAGAGACCGGGCACCACGCCCCCTAACCGCACGACCTGCGAGACAGTCACCTACACTGTGGTTCATCAGGCGAGGCAGGGGCATGGTGGAGGGGAAGTAGGTGTGGCAGAGGGAGGGGGCGCCCACCTAAGGTCCACTCGCGTCAACTTATAGGCCGGGCACCAGCATAGAAGTCGTAGCAGTTCCGCTGCGAGGCGAAGGCTAAAGTGTCAATATATGCAGGCGCCCTGTCGCCTTGAGCCGAGATGCTCGCAAGGAGCCCAGCAGACACCAGCTGGCGGAACTTCCTCTCAGGGATGCCGAACACCCCCACCTCTTCCACACGCAGAAGCCTAAAGAAGTGGACTACACAGAGGGGGGGGGCACAGGCAGCTGGAGTCGCCCACAAGGGTGGACCAACACGTGGCCGCAGCGGCGGGCGGCGCACCGTCCGGCTCTGAGGACGTCTGCATCAGCGTGACGGCACAGAACAGTGCGTTGCCGAGGTCGCACGTCTTCTCCGGCGGCGCACCATCAGCCATATTCACACATGACGCCAGGTCCTGCGGGTAGAGTGTCCAGGGCGCTGAGATCACGCCTGGAGGCAAGCCAGGTTCACGGGAATCGCAAGCGAGCCGGGGGGGAGGCGGGGGAGAGCCTTCGCCTGCGGGATGAGCTCAGCTCTCGTGGACGTCCCCTGGGCAGATGACCAAAGCTATTCGCGGCGGGCACGACGCAGGGTGGGGCAGGGTGGGCAGGGGGTGAGCAGGGCGCCAGCCGAGGGGCGGATACCTTTATGATGTTGCGGCGCGAATCTGCCACCACGGCGTAGACGTCGGCGTTGCAGAGGGACTGGAGCGCGTTGAGGCCCCCGTAGTAGTGCGCCTTGAGAGTGAGCAGGGTGGCCTCGCGGGTCACCGCGTCCTGAGTAGAGTCCTTGCCGAGCTCCTTGTCCTTGCTAGCCTGGAGCATCCCCACGCTCCCTTTTTGCCGCTCAGCCACAGCCGCGTTTCCAGTGTAGCCGTGCCGGCCCCCGAAAGCTGCAACAGCGCATGCGGCCGTCAAGAGCTCTTCAGCTCCCAACCGCAGCATGCGCTCGCCCCCCAAGGCACACTTCAGACCGCGGGAGGGGGGGGAAAGAAGGGAGCCTAGGATCAATCATCGCTCTCTCGGCATTCATGGCTAGCCAAGACTGGTCGGTGCCTGGTCGCCTGTTGCCCCAGGCCAAGACTGGTCGGGTTGCTCGGTGCCCGTTGCCCCAGGCCAAGACTGGTCGGTGCCCGTTGCCCCAGGCCAAGACTGGTCGGTGCCCGTTGCCCCTGGCCAAGACTGGTCGGTGCCCGTTGCCCCTGGTGGCTGCGCAGGCTGGAGGGCGCTCAAAGGGACTCCAGGCGAGCTCTCGCCCTTCTCATGCGGAAATAACACGGAGAGCGCGCGGCCCAGCGAGTCTAAGGGCCCAGCGAGGCCGCCTTTGAGGAAATGGCCGGCGCCCGACCCGGCCTGTGCAGACCTCGCGGCAGAGGGCAACATTTATGTGGAGGGGGTGATACGGCGCAGCAGGGAACGCACCAGCGCCGGGGGCTCCGAGATGTTGACGAGGGTGTTCAGCAGCGCATTCTGCGACACCCCCAAACACCGAGCGGGTCGAGCGCTATGTTCAGTTCGGCGCTCAGCGGTGCCCGCCCAGGTGGACTCCCTCAGCCGGGCTTCTCGCTTCAATGCAGAGGGGACTCCGGGGAGGGGGCCCTCGCAGGGTCAACCGCCAGCGCCATCGCGCGGATTTACCCCCTTACACTGGGCTGTGAAAGTGGGCCCAGGGGAGGGGCAATCGCTATTCCTTTTTCTTGGAACTGTATTCGGCCGCCGCCTGCGGCTGATTACCAGTCAAGGGTTTGGTACTACCGTTCCTGAGCTGACGATATATCTCGTCACTGGAAGAAACAAATATCCATCGAACATTTTACCCGAGTTTCGACTAGTGATCCAGAACCGTTCTTAAGTTGTGTGCACTGCAGCGTACAGCGGCCCACCCGATCGCGCCAGCATCCAGACCCCCGGTCAGTTCTGCCGCCGTGGAGTGGCAGCCCACCCGTCCCCTTGTGCAGTTCTAAATCAGGTGGCCCAATGAGGCTTAGGAGGTCCCATTCTCCACTAGCGAGCTCCGGAGAATCCGGATAAGCGTCCCGCACGGGTGGGTACACAGTGCAGCTGGCAATTCTGCGGCTATCTGGAGCCTGGGGCAGGGCAGGGCGGAGGCACAGAAAGCCGGAGGGATGGACAGTTCTGTGCGTGGATGGGGTGGGGGGAGTTAGGGGCATACGAGGTGGCCAACGCCGCTATGTGGCCCGGAGTCGTGCCCGGGCCCGCTGCTGCCCTTCTGGATGGGCAGGAGGTGCGTCTCGATCAAGGCCTTCGCCGCGGAGGGCGCGGACTCCACGATCTTGCTCAGCCACGTGGACTGCACGCGCCGCAGCACGTTTACAGCGCTGAGCTGAGTCATCATGTTCTCGGGCTTCGCTTCCTCCTCGACCTCCTTCATCAGCCTCAGCATTGTCATCTGTGCGGCCCTCCCCCCTCCCCCCTCGACCATCGGCCATCGAAATTGCCCTCTCAACGGCTGCACACCTGGCAGAGATGCTCCACGTGGCGCAACAACTCAGCCGGAACTCAATCCGGGTATATGGCTGAAGGTCTTTCCCCACGTTCGGATTGAGTTCCGGATTGTAGGGCGATGTTTGACTGATTTGAACTGTAATCGTTTTGACAGTTTTGTTATAGATTTGTATTCCTGTGGCCGGTGGCATGCTGCCGCGGGTTTCAACGTAATCGGCCGCTTTTGTGTTACTGCTGTCACGTGTAATTCACCTGTGCTGCCTGTGGCATGTTGCTGTGGGTAGCACATAAGAAAGACGTAATAATCCTGTGACTTGGTTTGTTTTAGAACTGTACTCCTATGACCTGTGGCATGCTGCCATGAAATTTCTTGCTTTGTACGCGGCGCAAGTCAAAATGAACTGACGGCGCTGCGAGAGCACGCTACAAAGGCTTTGCTTTTCGAAGACGCGCTGATTTGAGTGTGCTGTGAAGACACCTGGCTCGCAGACGGCTCGTAGAGTCCGCCGCAGCCCAACATGCCGTGAAGGGTCCAACATCTACAAGAGCATTCCATTGCCAAATGATCCAGACCGCTACGTCCGCGCAGCTCCAATCTGATCCGTGCAAATGATCCAGACCGCTACCTCCACGCAGCTCCAATCTGATCCGTGGAAATGATCCAGACCGCACGTCCGCGCAGCCCAATCTGATCCGTGAAATGATCCAGACCGCCACGCCTGCGCAGCTCCAATCTGATCCGTGAAATGATCCAGACCGCTACGTCCGCGCAGAAATGATCATCCGCGTGCAAAATGATCCAGACCGCTACGTCCGCGCAGCTCCAATCTGATCCGTGCAAATGATCCAGACCGCTACGTCCGCGCAGCTCCAATCTGATCCGTGAAAATTATCCAGACCGCTACGTCCGCGCAGCTCCAATCTGATCCGTGCAAATGCAAAAGTTGTGGAATCGGCAATTTGCTCCATTCCCCATCGCCGCGATTATATGCACATTACGAGTAATCATACGATCCACCCCTGCTACTACTGACGTGGACTTGTCATATGAAGCGGGCGCTTCCTGCAGGGGTGAGAGGGTCCAGGCAAGGGAAGGGGCCGGGGCACCATGCACGGCTGGCTCCAGGGCGTCTGTGGGAAGCGCTCCACGATCATGTGTGTGATCAACTCTTGGCCCTGCACCCACCACCTCCCCGAGTCACCAGCACCACCATCACCACCACCAGAGCCCTTCGAGTCCTCTCCATGTCATCGAAGCGGCCTTGCCAATGGCGGAAGCGCCCCGCCATCTCTTCAGCCCCCCTTGCACCCTCGCACCCTCGCACCCTTGCAGCAAACGTGCGGCATTGCGGATCCCTCCTCTACCCGGCAGATGACCCGGTAGATGACCCGGCATATGAGTGCTGCCGCCGCATCCACAGGGAGTTGGCATGTGCCGAGGGGAGATCAGATAGACCAGGAATAATGGGCCGCGGAACACGCATGCAGCGCGCCCGCTTCGCCTCCGCCGGAGTGACCCCGCACACAGATGGCCGTGGGAACGACATTTGTTCTTCCGAATCGGGCGGTAGCGATGCTCTGACCCTCATTCCTATCCATGGGTACAGTAAACCATCGGTGCACACCCTCCCGTCCTCGCTCCATCGTCCGCGTGCGAAATATGTGTGCAATACCCCACGCGCCACGTGGAAATCCCATGCTGGAAGCGGGGAGATGCCAAATGCGTTGAGCTCACGTCAGAACACAAAACAGCACTCGGTACAATGCCGGAGGGGACAAAACAGAGATCGGCAAACCCCCGGGCCTCGTCCCAAGGCGGCCGGACTGGTCTACGGGGGCACCCACTGGAGCCCGGGGACTGTCAGGCTCACCATGTGCTTTGCCGGAGGGGAGCCCGTGGCGAGCACGTTGAGCACCCCGCAGATGTCCATCTCCAGCGGGGAGAGGTTGGAGTCTGCTCCAATCGCCCCCGCCCCCCAGGACCGCCCCCAAGGACCGCCCCCCAGGACCGCCCGCGCTTCGTTCAGCTCACTCCCTCAGAGGGGGGAAGCCCTGGCCACCGGCGCGGGCTCCAAGACCAAAGAGGATGTCTCAGCCCCAAAGTGCAAAGATGGCTGACGGAGCTCCCGGATCCTGGAGCTCTGCAAAGGCAATGCAGAGCGTCGAGGAGCCGTCCCTCCGCAGCAGCGCCTGTGCAGCAGGCCCGCAGCAGGGCAGCCCTCCCTCCGCCGCAGCAGCGGGAGCGCAGCAAGGCACCCTCGAGGAGCCCTCCCTCCGCAGGCCCTGCCGGCACCCGCGCGGAGCATCTCCCGGCGGCGGCGGTGCGGTCTCCTGAACGCCCGGGGCTCTGACCCGCGGGCCGCGTGCTCGACAGCTCGGAGGATACGCCAAGGGCTCCCTCGCTGCGGCGCCGAGCGTCGCACATTCGATGCTCTGAGACGCGCGTCTCTCGTGCCACGCGCTGGCCCGCGCCAAGAGATGTATCGCCAAGACCGCAATCAATGGTGCGCGCAGCGCCACTGAAGCGCAATCAACGGTGCGCGCAGCGCCACCGAAGCGCAGCACACGCATCACCTTGGAAGTGATCGGCGACAGCAATGGATGCTATCGTCGCGCTTGAGCTTATAAAGCGCCTCGAAGTCGGAGCTTGTTTCCCACGCGCATGACCGCATGACGAGGAGAGAGAGAGAGATACGAGGTATATCTGATGACGGGGTCAGCTGTGAGATTAGGCAAGGCGGGGAATAGGTGGGATACATATCGGCTTGCAACTGTACTGAGCCCGTCGCCGGGCATTGGGGGAGGGGGGGCTGGGTCGGGTTTCTCATGCATTAGGCGGTATTCGGGGCTCCCTTAGAAAGGCCTTTGCAGTAAAAGGGAGCTGCGGGCGAGGACCAGGAGCGAGCGGCGGGGGTATGCACTCCGCGCGCAAGGCGAGAGGGGCAGCGAAGGGGAGGCTCTGCCGGGCGTGGAGCGGCGGAGGCGCACCCTGGCAGAAGCGCGCGGTGCCGTTGAGGTGCGCCCGGCAGCGCATCTCGCACGTGCGCTCGGTCATGCGGCTCACCACCTTGTGGTGCGCCTGGGCCCGCCATTCGCCCCGGCACGCCGCACACCAGAACCCGTCTACACCAGCTTGAACCCAGGCTTCCCATGCAGATGGGGGAGAGACCCCCCCAGCAGTGCCCGGAGCGCCAGGGGATATCCCAATGTGGACCCATCTCTTTACACGACTCATCGCAGTTCGCAAGTCCGCAGTACCAGGAGCGCGCAGCAACGCGAGGCGTGGGCCTTCCTTTGGGCGAGTGCGGATCTCAGAGTAGCTGGCTTCGGCCACGGTCGGATGACACAGACATCCCTGACCCCGCTCCCTCTGCGCATGCTCCCGCTCCCCTCCCCTCCTTTGTCCTGGCGCGCACCTCGTCTGTGATCTCCGGGTCGAGGTAAGCAAGGGACGAGGCGATGGGCCCGAACTCCGCCCGCATCGCCTCGAGGGCCATGCAGGACAGCAGCCCCCCGGAGCCCCCCTGGCTCAGGGAAGAGAGATTGCCGGTCATCACGACATCCGCCTTGAGCGCCGTGGACAGCCGCGCTGAGATCTGCGACAGCCACGACTGCACCACCCAGCCCCGCCCCCGCCGGCGCCAGCTCATGACCCCTGCGGAGTTCCCCTCGCAGCCGCACTGATAGCCGCGGTTGCAGGAGACCACACCTGCCACCGGGCGCATGGCCCGCTATGGCGCATGGCCCGCTATGGCGTGGCTGCGCTGCCGACCTCCGCAGACGTTCCAAGACAGGGCGCCGCGCGGCCGCATCAAGCTCCTGGAGTCAGGCCTCAGATGCCAAGCGAAGGATGACGGAGGTGGCAGCGGTTACCTTGTTGAGACCCTCCAGCATGGCTTGCAGCTCCACCGCGGTCTCCTCTCTGCACCCCGCCCCCCGCTCCACGAAGGCCCCCGCATTAGGGGGGCACGGCCTGGACATGGCGCTGGCGCGCCTTCTATCGCCCTTCATCAAATGAAGGATCACTCATTCCAATCACGTCTCGGCGCATGGCGCTGCGATGTTCATGTCTCCAGCGGGCGGAGGGGATCCGTGCACCTCTCGGGCTGCGACTCGGGCGCCAAAGGCGGTGTGAAGCAGGCGATGTCTCGCAGCGCGCTCCACCTGGCGCCGCCACCGCACCCAGCTTCCCGCCCTCTTTACCGCCAGGGCTAGCCCGTCAGTGCTCACCCGCGCGTGCAGCGAGGCAGAGGTCGAGAAAGGCCCGCCTGGATCGCAGGAAGGCGCCGGGTGCTCTGTGCAAGTGCAAGTGAGGCGGTCAGCGGGTAGAGGGCGCGCACCACTCCCTCGGCCACATGTAGCACTTGTCCTGCAGCCGCCCAATCGCAGATGACCAACCCCCATCCTCCCCCGCGCACATCCCCTTCACGCACGCTGCTGTGGATGACTCGCAAACGCATGGCACTGCATGCCACGGCGGCCCGGCGGAAGACACCCAGAGCGAGCGCGGCTGCCATCGTGGAGGGCAAGGACCGGTAGCAAGCACACGCTGCGAAAATGCATGTGACGACAGGGGGGTAGCCCACCGTGTTCTCGCTCCTCGTGGTCGGCGTGAGCTCATACATGGTGCAGTAGAACCACAGGTTGCGCAGGAGTTTGAAGTTGCCGTCGCGCTTCGGAATCTCGCCGAAAGTGGGCAGCACCCCAAGCTCCGCAATGGCTGAGGAGCCACAATGCGCCCCCGTTCCCCACCTCTCATCGCTCTCAGCTTCACTCCCCTCTAATTCCCCGAGTCCCAACGCCCCCTTCAGCTCTGAAGTGAGCGGAACTGGGGCTACGGAGAGCTAACATGACAGGCTGGCGCGACCCGTGCTGAGCTGGCAAGGCGCGCGTGCAGCATGTCACACTTCTAGCAATGCTCTGAGTAGACCATGGACTTGGATGACGGTGCGTTGTGTTGCGAGATCCAGAGCAGGGAGAGATTGGGGTACCAGGGAGGAGACTGCCCAAGTATGGCGCAACCGCCTTGACGTCCATGTCCTGATCCGACACCAGCTCCTGCGCCGCGTCTCGCCCCGAGCCTCCCTCAGGGAAGGGCCACGAACAAGGCGGACACGACAAGCAAGCACGCACTTTAGACGCGACGGCGGGACGGCGTCCGGACGCGCCACCCGCGCCAGATGGGAGTGACGTCGCGCCAACGTTACAGGCAGGGGTAAAACTTTTGACGCCGCGCCAACGCTTCGGGACGCTGGCGCCACCCCCTTACAACTTGCGCCACGGCCAGCATGAAAAGGTCGCTCTCGCTCTCCCTCCCTCGCTCGTGCGGGCTCTGCTGAAGCGCACCTTCTGCGTGAGCAGGCCAACCTCGGAGAAAAGCACGAGCAGGCGGTGCAGCATGTCCCGCCGGCTCTCGGGATCGGCGAGCTGCTGCGCCAGCTGGAGCATGCAGGAGGGGAGCATTTCGTGGGGGTTCGTCATCGCTCGCGGAGATTCCACCGGGTCAAACACCGGGTTGGGCTGCCCGACCACGGGGCTCTGATTGAGCCCCCTGGTCGGCTCGGGCTGGTTCAAAGACATCGCCCGCGCCTTGAAGGTCGACGAACGCAGCATCTCCAGCTGTGGCAGAGACCCCCCCGGGACCCAGCACTCCCCTCGCGCTCTCACTCAAGCGTCCCCAACACCTTCCACCCACACTCCCTCTCAGCGCCGCACACCCCGGCCCACACTCCTCTCAGCGCCGCACACCCCCGGCCCACACTCCTCTCATCATCTTGGAAGGTGGATACACCCCTCACCCCCCCCTCCCCGTTGCCAGCACAAGTGGCATTAAAACAGGGGCGGGATTTCGCAGGTGACACGATTCCGTGCACACATCCAGCAGTCATCGGCGCTGCAGATTTGGCGGCTGTAGAGCGGACGCAATGTTCACACCGCCGCCCAACCCCGTTCAGACGCCTGCATGGATAGGTTCACGGGGTCCTGGCCGGAAGCACATCCCTGCAACAGGCGCCTGGCACTGAGGAGCGAGGCGGATCGGTGCGCAGCAGGTGCCCACAGGAAGAGGGTGCGGGGCACACCCTGAAGCTTGAGGTATTGAAGGGGTCTGAGTACAGGCGGACCAGCAGAGCCAGATATTCCCGGTACGCCGCGTCCTGGACAACACCACAGAAGCCACCAGTCAAGAGATGAAGGGGGGAGCGGGGGGAGCTTCAGATGAAACTCTTGTCTGATCCGTTCAGCTTATGATTCCACTCACTAAAACAAGTGTCACAACAAAACCTTGGGGAGCTGTCCGGTATGTCACAGGCCACACACTGAATGGCATGAGATCAGCCGACAAAAGCCAGCCCACCATCATCCCAGTGGATGTGAGAAGCAAATCAAGAGCAGGGCGGGGCCGCGACAAGATACCACCAACTCATACATACTCCCAACCCAGATGCAAAGCAGCATGGAAAGATGATTCGATGTGACCGATCATCGCCCAGCAATTGTTGGTCCCTGGGTTACGGAGTAAGCGGACCCTGCTGGCATGCCCCCCAGTGGCTCACGGTCGATTGATGGGACCCGTTGGTCCATGGTTATGCCATGAATGCAGTCACACCACACGGCATGGACACCCCATGGTAATAAACAAAAACATGCGGGCACCTAAGTGCTCCCCACAAAAATCAAGGGAAAACACAGAACGTGGACTTCACCACCCTCTGCCTCTCCTTGTAGCAAAGGCAGACGAATCCACTGAGCTCTCCAAGAGGCAGTGCCCGCCAGAATGGCACCACAAGGACAACCGCCTCCCAAAACACACTTCTACCCGGCGGCCATCCCCGTTCACAGCGATGCGCCAGTACCTCACATCCGGGTCAAAGAACAAGAGTCCCCCGGCACGTGTAATAACCATTAAGCACTGGACACGGAGAGGGAGCAAGCGTCATATGATGGATAAGCGACAGGCATGCGCGCACCTTGTTCCTGGAGATGGTGGTCAGCGCAGATGCCACCTGCAGCCCCCGAACCCACACCCTGTCATCGCCATGCCCCAGCCAGGACGCAGCGAGCGAAATCCTGAAATGAGATAATCTCGCTTCCTGTGAGTTTAACCACCTCCGTCGCAGCAGCCTGCTCCCGGCGGCCTCCACACGGGGCCTCTGGTCTGGGTCGCAGCGGCCTGCTCCTGGCGGCCTCCACACGGGGCCTCTGGTCTGGGTCGCAGCGGCCTGCTCCCGGCGGCCTCCACACGGGGCCTCTGGTCTGGGTCGCAGCAGCCTCCACACGGGGCCTCTGGTCTGGGTCGCAGCGGCCTGCTCCCGGCCGCCTCCACACGGGGCCTCTGGTCTGGGTCGAGGTGAGATCGGGGCAACAGAAAAGGGAGAGTGAGGTGTGGGAGGGAGGGCGTGCCTTGTCGATGGGGTACGGATTCGGCGAGTTGAAGGAGGACATGAGCGCATCCATCAGCAGCGGCAGGGACGCGAGCGTCACCTGCGCACTGTCCGGGAGCTCCTTTGACAACAGCCTCAGCAGGTCGGCTGCCACTCCCTGCGTCACGCGCCGCCACACAGACACCACCCCACACTATGGGTCATGGGCGGCTTGAAGCACACCTGGCACGCCGAGCAGACCTGCTTGGCCGCCGCAAAGATGGCCGCCCTGCCCGTGAAGGGCGGTCAAGGGGCCGGCAGACCTGCTTGGCCGCCACAAAGATGGCCGCCCTGCCCGTGAAGGGCGGTCAAGGGGCCGGCAGACCTGCTTGGCCGCCACAAAGATGGCCGCCCTGCCCGTGAAGGGCGGTCAAGGGGCCGGCAGACCTGCTTGGCCGCCACAAAGCTCATCTGGTCGCCAACGAGCGCGGAGTCCATGGAGGAGACGAGGCTCTGCACCACCGCGTGCCTGCCGCCGTCCCAGGCCGCGCGTGCGATGGTGCAGATGGTTCGAAGCACAGTGTCCAGCAGCTCCGACTGCTGCACTTGCACCAGCTGGTCGCCCCGCATTCCCTCCCTCCACCCGATTCATTCTCTCGCCACCACGAGCCAGTCCCGTGCTTGCCCGGGGCTGCGGGCGACTTGAGGCACCGAAGAGTTAACACAGGAACTCGCTACAGCTCAAGCAGGGGGTTCCCAGAGACCACGCGGCCACCTTCCACGTGGCGTGCCGCACAACCCTCACGCCCACCTTCCACGTGGCATGCCGCACAACCCTCACGCCCACCTTCCACGTGGCATGCCGCACAACCCTCACGCGCACCTTCCACGTGGCATCCACGTGGTGTGCCGCACAACCTCACACATTCCCGTGGCGTGCACAACCTCACGCCCACCTTCCACGTGGCATGCCGGCCCTCACGCCCACCTTCCACGTGGCATGCACAACCCTCACGCCCACCTTCCACGTGGCATGCCGCACAACCCTCACGCCCACCTTCCACGTGGCATCCACGTGGCGTGCCGCACAGCCCTCACCGCCACATTCCACGTGGCGTGCCGCACAGCCCTCACGCCCACCTTCCACGTGGCGTGCCGCACAACCCTCACCGCCACATTCCACGTGGCGTGCCGCACCACCCTCACGCCACGTGGGTCCAGCGCAAGCCCCCAGAACTAGAGCCGGCCGCCCGGGCAGAGATGCGGCCGTCTGAGCGGAGATGCGGCAGATCTTGCAGCAGCAGCTCTCCGACCACACAGCAGATCCAGAGGCGCAACTATGAGCGAGGAGCAGCGATGGGAGAGCACACCTGCGGGAGCTCGTCGCGGAGGACGGCGTGCGTGAGGAGGATGGTGCGCAGGCGAGGCAGCACCATAGCTGGCAGCTCCTGCTTGTGCAGTGCCGCCAGCCTCGGCATCTCGGCGATGGCCACTCGGCACAGCTCCAAGCAGGTCACCTCCGCCTGTCGCGGCAGCCCGCACTCCCCCCCAACACATGCCATTGCCAACTGCCCCTGCACAGCTCCAAGCAGGTCACCTCCGCCTGTCGCGGCAGCCCGCACTCCCCCACACATGCCATGCCCCTGCACAGCTCCAAGCAGGTCACCTCCGCCTGTCGCGGCAGCCCGCACTCCCCCCCAACACATGCCATTGCCAACTGCCCCTGCACTGTACGCCGACGTCACTGCGAGCTGCATGTGAGGGGCGCGAGTCGTGCAAAGGAGAAAGAGAAAGCCCTCACCTGCCAGGCCGAGTTCATGCACACCTCCAGCAGGCTGAGCACCGTCTCCAGGGCCCCCTTGCACTGGGTCAGGGAGCCCTCCGTGATGGCCGCCGCATTCAGGGCGAGCACCGCCGCTTGCGCCACCTCAAAGACCTCCTCCACCGGGTTCGTGGAGACCAAAACCGAACCCTCGAGGTTCATCTCACAGTTACTGTTGCCCCGGCAAGCCCCCCGGAAGTCCCCCTCCCCCTCCGCAGCTCAACACAGCAGCTGGGAAGGTGCTTCGGCACAGAGTTATTTTGATCTCCTCGCTGGGATCCAAAGGCTAAGGATTGTCTGCGAGCGGGCCTTGCAGCGCCAGCCGCTGATAGTCCGCCACGGGAGGTGGCTCGTAGTGCGGAGACGCCACGGACGAGTCTGGCGCGCGCCTGGAAACTCAATCTGCTTCGGAGTGCGGCACGCGAGCCCAAGGCTCAAAGCTCTTGAGCCCCAGGATGGATACGGGGGGTAAAGCAAGCGTGCGGGATACGCCGCCAAAGCTAGGCCAAGCGAGCGTCTTGGGCCCTCATCCAAGCGGACCCGAGCGTTGTGCTCTTTGCCTCCGTTGTCTCCCCTGATGAAGATGGATCACACAGGCTCAAGTGCCTCCCGTAACCGCCGGCTACATCCTGGAGAGCTTGCCTCATCAGTCGGAAAGGGCTCGGCCTGGGGTTATGCACACCCCGCGCACCTGTCGTTGTAGGCAAGATCCACTGCTGCGACCACGCGCTCGGTGGTGGCACGCACGATGAGATCCAGCAACAGCATGTCCAGCTGCTCCCCGTCCTCGGATCGCTTGCGAACAGTGTTTTTAACGTGCGCCCCGTCCTCCGCCGTAACGAAGCTCTCGTTGTCCAAGTCGCATTCCTCGAACTCCTCCTCCTCCTCCTGCCCTTCCTCCTCCTCTTGCCCCACGTCGGTACGAGCGACGCGCGGGGTCGAGGCCTTGCGGCCCTCCTCGCGGGCTCCCCCGACCTGCAGCAGCTGCTGCACCAGTGATAGGGTCCGCACTTCCTTCGCAGCCGAGGTTTCTCGGCTGCCGGGGGCTTGGCCTGCAACAGGCCGCCCCGGACCCACGCGTCTCAGAGGACATAGCAGATCCGGGCGCTGCCCCGTGGCAGGGGGAATCAGGGGGCCGGACAACGGTCATGACGGGGACTCCCGCCGAGTGGCTCCCCGGATACGGCGCCTTGGGCATGGACAGAAAGCAGATCTGGCGAAGCGGATCGCTTCTCGGGCAAAGGGAGGGGGCGGTTGTCCTTGTCGAAACCAAAAGGACGGGCTGCGAGCACGCGGCATCACCTTGGTCGCTATCGACACCGTCCAACTCTGATGAGGTAATTCTCTGCGCGCGGTGCTGATCGCGCAGAGCGACCCAGTCCCAGCACGCCTTCTTCAACAGCCGATGGGCATCCTGGACGGTGAAGGGCAGCGGTTCTCTCATGCCGCCAACAGCATCAAGGATGGCCAGAAGAGACGAGCCCAGAGCCGGGGTGTCATCCAGCTTCTGATTCCCAAACAGGCAGCTCCCCGACACCGAATCAAAACCCTCCAAACTGAAGACAAAAGCATGCGCTGCAGGTGAGAGAGCACGAGCCTCATATCGTCCGAGGCAACCCTAAACGAAGCCTGCGATGCTGACAGCCAGGTGTCGCACGCGGCGTGTGTCGCACACGATGCGCAGAGAACTCCAGGGAGGGCCAGCGATCTTTATGAAGGTGTGGACAGGAAGGCATAGATGCATAGGGATGAGACCTCGATGACATCCGTGGCAGCAAACTGTTTTGAACCTCCGTGCCTTGCGTTGCCGTGAGATCCGGCCGTGTGCGTGGGATGCATCGGTGCTATTGGGGCAGTCCCGCCCGCGCAAGGGGTGTCCTGAAGTCTGAAGGGGAGCGTGTTGAGGTCCGCCTTGGGGGCCTTCCACGGGGGCCCTCCACGGAGGCTCTGAAGGCGACCTCCATACCGAAAGCCCTAACGGGAGGGGATGGAGGGGCTCAGAGAGCTCCCTTCAACTTCATAGGCGCTTCCGAAGGAAGCATGCACAGGGACCCCATGCACTAGGGGGGGGCTCATCAACGCGGTAAACCGCGTGCGGGTAGGGCGCAGGCACGCGCGGTTGCGTGCTTACCAAGATGGCCGTCTCGACTAGGCTCGAGAAGGTGGTGCTGATGGATGACAAATGGTGCGGAATCACGACCGCGATCTTAGCGAGGTTGTCGAACGCAACCGCAAGGTCGACTATTGGCTCATTCGAAGGAAGCTTAGGTATCGTTTCAAATAAGCTGAGCAGCTTGGGCAGTATCCTGCGTGGAACATGAGATAGTGAACGAACGCGAATAGTTCAAGGTAAAGCTGTGTCAGCTGCGAAAACAATAGCCACGAGGGCAGATTTCGTGTTCTGAGCAAGAAGGGTGCCAAGAATCTAAGCTGCTGGCACAATACAGTTGCTGCAAAGATATTCAAAAGCAGTGCGTACTTCTTCGAGCCGCCTTACGATTTCGGTATGTCACACGAGAGGAGCCAAGCTAAAGGGTGTGTGGAGAGTGGCACGCCGATACACTGATTGGTGGAATATTCCCCGAAAATCTCAACAAACTCGATTTAGTAAGTTGGGCGTTGAGCAGTGCTAGTATGCTCGCTGAGTCGGATCGCAAAATTCAGAAGGCAATTCTCCTCGCAGTTCAACAACGCTCGTCTTCAAAAGTGCCCGAAATTCACGAAGAGTTCATGGCGCTGAAGACAGCAGTGAACTTAAAGGGCAGTTGTGTGTCGGTCGAAGAGTGCGTTCTTCACGCTCAACGCCTCAGAGAAAAAAGAAACCTACGCAAGCTACTCCGCAATATTCCGGGTGAATGATTGTTTGCTCTGTTCTGAAAGCCGACCAGAGTTTAGGGCGATGCCGCATCACTGTAGGACTCGAGCAAGCTCACAAAAAACTTGCGCTTCTTCCTCCCGTTGAGAAGAAGTTCGAAATTCCTCAATTCCTTGCAAACTGCCTTGGAACACGCGGCGAGGCGACAGGTGTCTCCGTAAAATGAGAGCGAAATATGCCATACATCCGAGCGAGTTTAATTTCCCACATGAAAAGTGCGCATCGGAGTCAAGTTCGATGGGAATGCAGAATTTGTGGCGTGAGCAACGTGACACCACCAACTGCTCTCGAAACAACACTTATGGCGTGTACAAATTTAGGGGAAGGTTCAATACATCACTGCAAAGTAATTATGTGTTGGCGCGGATCGAAAAAAAAGTACCCATACATACATACATACAGGAGGAAGGGATATGAACTGTAAGAGAAGCGAGAGTGAATTAAGAAGGAAGGAAGGTAACCTGTCAGCATATTGCCCTTCTGATGCCACTAGGTATTGAGACATGAGTTTGAGAGCCTGCAAGGTCGTCTGCAACGTGGAGGGAGCAACGTACTCCTTTTGACTGAAACCTGGCTCCTTCACTTGCGTTCGCTGAGACGTCAAAATGTCTGCTTCGCATCTTCCGATAAGTTTTGAAACCTCATCCCAAGACGAATCCTTACGAACGCTAAGAACGCTAGCAAGTTTCTCAACGATTTGGGACTTCATGTTGAATACGAAAGTGGACGTGGTGTCCTTTAAGGCTGCTTGCCTTTGATTGCAAACGCGTCACCTGACATCTGCCACTTGAGCATACGTCAAGAGAGACATGAATTTGGGGAACTCGGAGCTAACGCGAATATTTTGTTAACATAATGGATGATAAATGTGATCGGGAAAACGGTCGGGAGAACGAGCAACAAACCTCACGACAGCGACAACACCGTTTAACAGTCGTGCAAGTGAATCAAAGGATTCTCGTGCACGTTCTCGTTGGGGTCTCGGAAAAACAGATCGGGAGATCCGACTTATTTATATTTATACGGTCTTGCGCGAGAGGAACAATCGAATCGAAATCGCTACCGTTAGCCATACCTCGGTATCGCAAATCCTACCTCGCCTCGTATCGTATTCGTTCGGTGTCAGTCAGAGCCTCCGGAAGCGATTTTCCCCGGTTTTGGGGATTTTCTTTTTTTATGTGGTACAGTAGTCCTGAGGTTAGGCCGTCTTTTTATAGTGGTAGTGTAGAATACCGATACCGTGACCCGCCCGCCCCTGTTGTCCGGTAAAACCTCTTTTTCCATCACAGTGTTAAGAAATCTTTGTTTAATTAAAGTCATAATAACATAAGTGCACGATAGCTTAAGTATGGGGGCTAAATGAAAGGCATAAACGCCTCCACGCCGTAATCCCGCCCGCCCGCCTGTGTTGCACGGCTCAAATGTCACCGGCGCGGGTATTCTACACAATGAAAAGGGGTGGCCTTACGAGTTGCGTATGCGTTCCTTTCTTGTCGTGCGTGTCGAAAATCGCGAGCGGCCGCGCAGCGGCCGAAGCTCGTAACCCGGTCTTGCCGAGTCGTGTACATTCATCCTATTGAACATATTCGTCGGAACTTGATATACATTCCAATGATCTTGTTTCCGACATGGATGGTAGGCGCGCGCTTCTGGACCTTATCAAAGGTTGTGTTCCTCCTGGGGTGCGTCAAACGCTCCAGAAGGAGCATTCTCAACTTCGATACCCCGCTCTTGTGGACCCTCTCCCCATCCTCGCGAAGAAGCAAAGCTGGTCCGCGACAACAGGGCTGAGGACTGGACGCCTTCGGAGATGTCTCGTAAGTACAAAATGTTCGAGCGGCTTGACCCCGAGTTCTACGCGGCGGTAAGGGTGCGTTACCCCATGCCGAACGACTTTCGGCCTATCCCCTTGCACGCTCACTAGCCTCATAACGTGCTGGATTCAGTGCACCGTAGGTCATTATTATGTGCATGACTCCGTTTAGCTGTACCAGTACTCGTACAGTACTTGGTGGCAGATACCAGGTCACAGTTCCGCTTTATATTGGTTATCTCTTATAATCAGTTTACACTTGTATGAGAAGAACTCAGTGAACACCCGATATATTGTCGGCACAATATATCTCACAGGTTATGGGGTATCACCCCGCTTTTCTCACTGCTGAATTTGCCATGATTGGCTAAGTTTTTTCCGCTTGGCGGGGCGTTGGGGCCTCGCGAGGTGTTCAATTGGCCATCTTAGAGCTCGCGGTTAGCGCTATGTTACGGTGAGATTTTGGATTGGGAACTTTCGGCCTCTTCTTCGAGTGTCCGCGTTGGATTATGTTTTCGACTTGGATTGATCACCCATGTCAACTCTTCCTTGGCCGTCGCGTATTCGACTTCGTTGGTTTCGTTCGAACCCTACTTCCCTTCACTCCGTAACTGCGAATCCGTCGCTCGCCACCCTACAATTTGCACCTCGCCTTATCCCAACACCCCTCCTATAGGAATTTCAATTCTGAATGAGTACATCTAGCATTAACACACCGGCCTTGGGCGCGAGAATGCGTCTTGATTCGATTTTCGCTAGGAACGTGGGTGCTCGCTATAAGAGCACACCACAGTCAGCGCATGCCACACTTGCTGCTGCTGATAGGACACGTAGCAACGCGGTTTTGCAGTCATCTTGGGACGTTGATGTTGTTAAGCGCGTTGCGAAGGACATGCTAGGTACGAAGGCGTTATCATTTTCCGGAAGTGAGCCACATCGCCAACTTCTATGGGACTCCTTGGTGACTGCGCTGGGATCTTCGTTCGTCACAACAGAAAATACTCCGCCGGTGAGTCGGACTTCACAATGCGGTACGCCAAGTTGTCGTACATAGGGAAGATATCTTACCGCGATTGGCCGGCCCCGGGCCGAACTGAGTCGCCAAAATGAGGCCCGGGCCGAAGAGGGGCCGAAAGAGAAATTGCTTTGGGCCGAACCAATTTGGCGCAAACTCCTAAAATTTTGATGAAAATTTTGCGATTTTTGCATTTTCCCATACTTAAGATTAAAATTTTCGCGCCTGCGGCGGGCATTTTGTAGTTTGGACCGGGCGGGCCGAAGGCAGGCCGAAAGAATTTTTGATTTGGGGCCGTACCAGCTCAACGGAAGATATCTTCCCTGGTCGTACAGCAGCTCGTTGCGCCTTCCCAATGACCTCTTTGGAGGGCTCGTCGAAGGCGAAGGGGACCAGGTCCAGCCCATCAGAACCAAACTCGTTCTTCAAGACGACCACGATCTTCACCAATCTCTCGGAGTCACCGGCGCCTCAAAGTAGTTCTCCTTGCCGCCCTGAGCCAGCTCACGAGCCGCTTTCGCCCATTGTCGATGTCGCCCTTTCGCGTAGATGGCGCCCACCTTGTCGACGTTGCTCTCGAATAGAGCCCTTGCATGCTTGATCCCGTCGGAGGGGTTCGCCTGGGCCGCAGCAGGAACTTGCACAGGCGGTGTCGATGGTGTTGGCGAGTCCCTTACCGAAGGGACAAGCCTGATGGAAGAGTCGATGTCGTTGTCGAGCAACAACTTCCTCTTCGCTCTCGTTGTTGGCGCACTCCGTCATCATTGTCTCAAAATGCATTGTTAAGGAGCACGGTGGTGCGGTGGATGGACACGTGTTGCTAGCAATGCTGGAAACCGAACATGTCCGGAGCGTGCTTCGACTCGTTTCGGTGAAGGTGAGGTGGAAAATGTTCGACATACGGCCAGCTAGCATAGCCCTCCAGCAAGGTACCAAGACGCGCGAAATCCAGTAGTGTGCCAAGGTGGAAAATAAAAATCGTAACAAATGCATCACCCGGCGAGCTCCACCAGAACGGCATCTCAACATCTGCTCGCGTTCGTCCTAGCGAGAACGCAGCATGCGTCCACGCACCATACCTACTCCAAGCGGCTTCGCTTAGCCAATCATGGCCAAGAGCAGTGAGAAATAAAAACGTGGAATGGGTCCACGACCTAGTAGAATATACCCAACTGGTATATTCAGAAGTGGATAATCAGAACCGCTACGAGTGCTTTCAGAGTGATATCTTAAACTGTCTTCATAAGTGTGATAACTTGTGTTTAACCTAAATCTAAAGCCGAGACGGTCATCGCTGACTACTGTACTACTACTGACTAGTCACTATCTCAGTATGGAACCTTCAGACCCAGGGGCCTGCCTGTCAGAGCTGCCTGGCCAGAACTCAACAGAATTCGCAAAAAAAAAAAAAAAAAAAAGCAAGCAAGCGAACTAGGTATGTGACGGTGCCACCCGTAGCGGAGCCGGAGGGATCGGGCATCCACCTATACCTCGGTGTGGTGGCATATGTCATGTCACATCTACACTCTGACTCTCACAAGTCAAAGCCTCCGGAGGCATTTTTTCAAATTTTTATTTTATCTTTTTTTTTGCATTTTAAGTTTCTGCGGTCACACGACGACGACAGTCCTACTCTGGTTCTAGAGTTTCGCCGAGCCGCGGCCGCGATTGATCGGCCGCGATAACATGACATGAGCATTAGGGTCGTGTTACGCATGAAGTTTTGAGCTCGGCGAACGTTCTGAACCCCATATGCGTTACAAACCCTACACCGCCTTAAACGAGTTATTTTGTCCTAAGTTCAGAACTTCTGGGAACCAAGAGTAGCGACAGTCCGGAGATTACGAGTTGCCGTTCTGCCTTCCTTGTTTCTAGGATCCTTGTCGTATCGAAATTCGAAATTCGCGAACATCCGCGCAACGGCCGAATCTCGTAACCTCTACGCTCCTGCGTGCGGTGGGTTTAGCTTTCGAGAAAAGTGCGATATGGATATCAACATATCATTAATCGTATTACGCTGGCTTATCACCACGCATTTTGCGATTTGTACCACGTCAAACAACAGACGAGAGGCATCCGATAATTAAATCAGACGGTGAGAATCACGACGCATGCGGTCCCGGGGGGGCGCGGACAGGGCATACAAGGCTACATGCCAGAATATACACTCTTACCAGTGCAGGTTGAACCGTCAACCGTGTGAGATGAAATTTGTATATAAGCTGCATAAAATGCCAACGTGCAGTTCGATGCCCTAAAGTGGAGAACGTCCATGCATTTCTTTCAAAACTTGCTTGGCCACGCTCTCGTCAAACCCCACGCGAAGCAATGTTTTGCAAGCAGTCACAAAAGGGTGTGACGCTGATCCAGCAGCCGGCGGTGCCGCCGCTACCGGAGTGTTTGGCGTGGGTGCATGAGACGCAGCCGCGTTTTCGAAAATAGTAGCCAGACGTGCACACCGCGAACTCGATTAAGGCTGGGTATTAGTTTGACCGATTGTCCGATTGATCAGCTAATTCCGATTATCACAATCGAATTTGGTTGGGGAACGAGCCAACCTTTCATCGAATTGAGTTAAGATTTCAAAGCCCACAATCGAATTAGGTTGGGAGGTCAAAACTCACAATTAAATTAGGTTCACAAGTCCAAGCCTTCAATCGAATCGACTCTGATGGATGTCAAAAATTACCCTCGATAATCGATTATCGCGCGCGGCATTTCCCATTCTAAAATTTCACATCCTCGCCATACTTAAGGGGGAATCGCGCCTGAGGCGGGCGAAATTAATCGATTCGATTCTGATTTTCAAAGCCCACTATCGAATTAGTTTGGGGGGGTCAAAACCCGAAAGCGTAACTTTGAATACAGAGATTGACTCCATCATGTACCAACCCTTCGATTACTACTACGGGTCATTGGCTCTGGTTGCTGACCATCTTCCTGCCGATCAGCACCGTGAAGGTGCTAAGCTGGCTCCTGGCCACCGCCTCCACAATGCTGGCTAGATTGATTTTGAGTGGCCTGCATCACAGCCGAGATCCGTGTAGGCTGTAAGTGCTGTAGGGCAAGATTTGTTGGTGCAGTAGAAATGATGTTGCAAGTTGCAGTGGCGTGTACGTATGGTCTGCTTAGTGTACGGTAACGATAGATCACCGGGATGGTCTTGCCGATAAAGGCAGCCTCGTCCCCATTGCCTGTTTCCACTGACTGACAGTGATCCGGGACATTTCGAGCTATCCGTAGTAGCGTAGGTATTAGGGTTCTGCTGTGGTCAGCGACACCCTGCACTCAAGGTCGGGGCGGTGTGTTAGAATGGCAGCATTGTCTGCCATTACGGGCGGCTGTGACTATCACCGTAGCCGTTCAGTCGTTCAGAAGCGTACCGTTTCCGACCTGTGACAGCACGTGTCCAAATAACTCCGCTAAACCGTAATAACCCAGACTACCGGCTATACGTAGCGCGCAATGTCTACTATCTATTATATTGACCTCCTTGCTGTGATATTAGAAATACCACCACTGACTTTAGTAGCGTTGGGATGTAGCAATGTCTGACATGACCCGTCAGCCTTAATTTCGAACTTGGCGGTTTTGTGTGTAACCCGAATGTATACTCAAGTTGTCGAAAGTGAATTGGATTCGAGTTCGCGGTCTACAATACATGAATTAAAGATCTAGTTGATTCCGATTAGATAGTTATGGTGAGGCGTCGGGGGGCATTAAGCTACCGGTCAGCAACATGACGAATGTACATAGTTCGCAAATGGTCCCGCGCCCCTAGCATTGCGAGCATCCCGCTTTCGCTCGACAGCGAGAGCGGCGCACATAGAGTTTCATTCCAAAATCCATATTTCGTTCAGAATCCAATAACTTTCGCCGTTTTCTTTAAATAAATTTCAAATTCTGTGAAACCAGGGCGATTGTAGCCTCAAAGCGAAAATTTTGACTATCCAGATTTCGTGAGGTTCGGTGTGTAACCGTATCTACTAGCGACCCGCAGCAAATCTTGAAGAACCTCGAAGGTGGAAAGATTCGATTTGTTCCATATACTCACCCTGGCTTGTCAGAATTCAAAAATCTTCAAAAGTGCGAAAGTTGTTGACATTTATACTAAGTATGGCTTTTGACATAAAACTCTATGTGCACCGCTCTGTAGACTCTCTTGTAGTCTAGCGACAACTTCGACCCTAAAATTAAACAATTGAGGTCTACGCCCGCCATATTTAAGTAATGACTGACCGGTCAACGCTTGGCTTAGTTGCACTCGGCGCCTCACCATAGATAGCGCACATTGGGAATGCGTAAACCGGAGTCCGATATACCACTGGTGTATTTCGGCTGCAGAACCTCGCACGTAGATAGGGATTTTGCGCCGTATCGAATCACCTTGCCGGCGCTCCCCCTCTTTGGGAACAACCGTCTTCCTATCACGATGTGGCATTTGATGTCTCTTCCAAGGGAACAGTTGATGGGGGCACATCGGAGGTGTTCTAACTTGTGTGTTCAACCCTCATCCCTATATTTCTTACTAATCCTAAGTGGCTTCGGGCATCATTTGTTAATTATGCAACCCACTATTGGATAGGCCACGGGTTTGCTTTCAATGAGCACGCGTGTGCGCGTGTGCGCATGCTATGAATCGGTGTGCGCATGATATGAATCGGTGTGTACATCAGATTATCAAATCGACATGCCAACACCATATGGAAATTGTGGAGGGCACCAGCCTCGCGATATGATACTTGCATTACCACAGTTTGTCCCAAAATAATATTTGTTGTTGTCACTCATTTGACTCCATGATGAAGAGATTGTAGTGGATCGAGTTAACGGAGGAGTGAAGAATCTGACAATGAAGAGAATGCGCATATCAATTAGCGCTACAGGCTGCACATTGTTGTGGTCTCCTCAGCCTGTGCTGTTGGCCGGGCAAAATTTGAGCAGTGGGCCAATCCATGCCAACCGATTCGCCTCCGTGATATCCTTATTCCATCTCACTGGATTGGAAGTGACTGGCCATTTGCCTGTTAATAATATGCACCTCCACACCATCCTCCTCTCATGCACTCCCAAGGCAAGCGCAAATATACCACAACGAGTCTCTCTCTATCTCTCTCTTGAACTTTGGCTGCGATGGATTGTGAGTACATATGTACCTGGATACGAGCAGTTCCAACCATTTTTTACATCCTTGCCTTGTGCCTCCAGAGGTGGGGCCACCTCTGCAATCAGATAGTTGCGGTCCCGGCTACAAAACTCCACCAGCCATCCACCAAGAATCTTGGCGGCCAACATGTTGAACTGGTCCACATCGGACTGGCTTGTAGAAAGGCATGTGGAGACGTGGTCCCGCAGATGAACCGCCTTAATCTGTCGTCACCACTCCCCTCTCCCCTCCATAACACACACGCATACAGGCTTGCTGCGGACGGTTCGTGGCATACTACTCACTATCAGGCAAGCAGGGAGCTGTCACTCTGCTTCCCAGGCGACCGTCAACTGGGATGGAGGCTCTGCGATGCGCCCCTCGATCGGTGCAAAAAATCCCGTCGTCAATGCATTATTATAACGTCTTCGTGGTTTGACATGGCTTAGAAGATCATCTTGTAAGCCCAGCCGCTAGATATGTTTACCAAAGTGAGATGTTGATATCTTACTATAAATGTTGCATGATGACACGTGGCAATGCCGAGCAACTGCTCCGATATCCGACATCTCGCAGCTGTCAATTTCGGTTTTTCGAAGGAGATAAACAGAGTTGCAAATATCCACAAAGGGAAATTATAAAGCAATTTGCGCGAAGGGATACAATGTTGCATGCAAGCACTTAATGAAATCAAGCCAACACTCGTGTGCAAACATCGGAGCACCACCGTATCAATGGGCAAATATCAGCACACCACCATATCAATATGCAAATGTCAGCACACCACCGTATCCTTGTGCAAACATCTACACATCATCCAACAAACATCGGCACACAACCGTACCTTTGTGCAAATATCAACACATCGTCATATCAATTTACGACAATCAGAATACCACCGTAGCATCGTGAAAGCACCAGCGCCCCCCCGTATCATTGTGCAAACATCGGCACACCCTAAAAAACTTCAAATGCAGATGCAAAGAGAGTGAGAGAGATGGACGGGTGGAGAGAGGCGCAACCACCTCTACAACCCGACGGTGGCCGTGCTGCATGCGATGCGCATCCAAGGCATCTAGAACCTGATCGAAGGTGGACTGGTTGGCAAGGTGCAAGAGGTCCGTGGAGAACACCGGACTGCTTCCGTGGGGTAGGTCCAGCAACACCCGGACTTTAGAACCCGTAATCGCCTCTGGCACCCGGTGGTCTCTCAAGAACCCTGTGCACCCAATGCCGCCCCCAACAGCCGCCCGCCCGCGCGTCCGTCGCACCCTCCAACCTCACGCAACCTCATGTTTTCTCCACGTGTAATTCTTGGTCAACATAGCACGACGTGGTGAGGGATGGGCGTGGTGGACCGGGCATGCAGGGAGAGCGCCGATGCCGCGGGGACGTACCAGGCTCGCGGAATTCAATTCCGTTTCTAAACCAATCGGCCGGCTCAAAGATGTGGTCCATTGGGCACTCGTACGGCATGGGCATCTGAATAGGGCCCGCCGGGATCCGCCCATCCTCCAATATGAACCAATGGCTGCTCTCCCCGTGCCCCCCAGCCGACTTAGAATGACGTGGGAAGGGCATCGAGCCTGCACGTGGTATGGCATGAGGACCGCAAGGGCACATGACTGGATAACATCTTCGTTCCTTCACCACTGGCAGCTCAGGTGCACACCGCCTCCTCCGACGCTCTGTCCTAGCGCTAGATACCTGCTGGGAAGCGGACTTTTTTTCGCCGCCACGGATTAGCTTTCCTTAAACTTGCTGCTCTGGGTCCATGGCGCAAGCGCACTCATTGTCGGTCAACATATGAATGCTAAAGATTCGACCACTTCTAATACTACAAAAAGGTTGTGAGTGAGCAGTTGTAGCTCAGATCTCAGCCGAAGATGCTTGTATCAACCTCTTTCAATGGGCTCCTAAGTTCCGAAATCTGGGATTCGCCTTCTGGTCGTGCGTGGGTACATAGTGCAGCGTCTTTTGCGCCAAAGGCACACAGTTCTTCTCCGAGGCGCTCATGGAACAGGCTATGCACTGAAATGCTGCCAAGGTTGTTACAGTGCTGTAAAATAAATTTGAAGCTGTGCAAATATGCTTCCACGTTTGGCCCCTCTGGCATACTGCAAGAAAATCATTACAAAAATATCAAAGTGAATAAAGTGTACGTTTCTCTATGCAAGCAAGATTTCTAGTCCACACGTTCAGGGGAAGCCTTAGGTTTCTTGGGAGGCGGGATAAGGGGAGGTACAGGTTGCGGTGTCAGTAACTCATCGTACAACCAATCGGGGAGCTCGTCGTTCCCTTGCTCAGGCTCACTGTCACTGATGACGACATACTCGATCACATCAGGTCCACACTCAGGCTTCGGCGACTTGATCTTGGGCGACTCGATCTTGGGCGACTCGATCTTGGGCGACTCGATCTTGGCCACAAGAGGTTTGACAGGTGGAGGTGGAGAAGTTACAACCACGGTCTCCACCTCAGACTCCACCTCTGACTGAACCGCGGACTCGACGTCAGACTCCAACTCAGACTCCTCGATGTCAGACTCCTTGGACTTGACAGAAGCCCCTCCTCCAGTTGGCATGCGGGCCCTCTTGACTGTTCTCGCCATCTTGAAAGTAATAACAATTATACAAAATAAACAAAAAGATGAAAACAATCTAAGGTGTGGGTCGGGGTGGGTATATGTACCCTTGGGTGCTCTAAAGGAGGGCACGCTTGAAAGTGGCACGAGGGGAAATTTCTTCCAAATAATAATATGTGATGCCTAAGCTAAGGTTCTCCACTAGCTAGGCCTTTAGTCAGTTCTAACTAAAGGCCTAGCTAGTGGAGAACCTTAGCTTAGGCATCACATATTATTATTGGGAAGAAATTGCACCTTGTGCCACTTTCAAGCGTGCCCTCCTCTAGGTCACCCAAGGGTACATATACCCACCCCGAACCCCCACACACATATTGCACTGTGGTACACGGCCTGTAGAGAGGCTCCCACACAAATTCCCCCTCGTGCCACTTTCAAGCGTGCCCTCCTTTAGAGCACCCAAGGGTACATATACCCACCCCGACCCACACCTTAGATTGTTTTCATCTTTTTGTTTATTTTGTATAATTGTTATTACTTTCAAGATGGCGAGAACAGTCAAGAGGGCCCGCATGCCAACTGGAGGAGGGGCTTCTGTCAAGTCCAAGGAGTCTGACGTCGAGGAGTCAGAGGTGGAGTCTGACGTCGAGTCCGCGGTTGTAACTTCTCCACCTCCACCTGTCAAACCTCTTGTGGCCAAGATCGAGTCGCCCAAGATCGAGTCGCCCAAGATCAAGTCGCCGAAGCCTGAGTGTGGACCTGATGTGATCGAGTATGTCGTCATCAGTGACAGTGAGCCTGAGCAAGGGAACGACGAGCTCCCCGATTGGTTGTACGATGAGTTACTGACACCGCAGCCTGTACCTCCTCTTATCCCGCCTCCCAAGAAACCTAAGGCTTCCCCTGAACGTGTGGACTAGAAATCTTGCTTGCATAGAGAAACGTACACTTTATTCACTTTGATATTTTTGTAATGAATTTCTTGCAGTATGCCAGAGGGGCCAAACGTGGAAGCATATTTGCACAGCTTCAAATTTATTTTACAGCACTGTAACAACCTTGGCAGCATTTCAGTGCATAGCCTGTTCCATGAGCGCCTCGGAGAAGAACTGTGTGCCTTTGGCGCAGACTGTACGGTGTGCCAAAGGAGTCGGTCCAAGGATAAGCATACATACATACATACATACATACATACATACATACAACGCTAGCTCTTTATGAAGAAAAACCTGGGCAAATTACTTACTTGCTTACTTACTTACTGAGTCGATCAAGTTAATCAAACCGCCGTTGTGATCGGCGCACGTGTGTCACATCACGATATGCCACGTCATTTGTCACTCAGATGAGCGAAGCGAAGAAAGGAATCGGGAAACGAATCACGAGTTCACGACGTCTCATTGTATAAAACGAAAACGGATCGTCAACGTCGAACGTGTCGCGAGTCTGAATAGTGTCATCGTAACCGAATCGTCACTCGTCAACCCGACTCACGAGGTCACGGCGCGACGTCGCGAGTGGCGACACCAGCACCATGCATTCAACAGATCGACCGTTCGTTTCCCTGATTCCCCCGACTAGTCACGTTGGGCTAGTGGAGATTTTGAGATCGTCTAGCCTTGTAAGTCTACGCCCAATCTGGATCCTGTTTCAGTTTGTCGCCCAAACTACACAAAAAATTCACTTGCCTACGCCCAATCTGGATTGAAATTGACTGATCTGATCTGACAACGCTCGGGAGGGCAGCCATCAAGCGATGGGAACACGACCGCGCCACAGTGGGGGCGCCCTAAGAACACAGCTCGAGCAGCCTGCACCCTGGCGGTAGCGTAGGTGTGTGTACGCTCTAGTCACTATCCTGTGTGGAAAGGGCTAGAGCTAGGAGAGGAATGGGGGTGAGTTTTGCGCGTGCATCTAGATCATGGCGACAACATGGGTTGGCATGGAGGAGTGCGCCACCGTTCACAATAGCATTTGAGCTGCGGCAGGATGAGGACGCGCGCCGACTTCTTGTGCAGCACCAGGGCGTTACGGAGCACCCCGCGCATCCACCCTTGCACCTGGCCAACAAAAAACCTCCTTGCTACACCTGAATGTCCGCGTCAAGCCTACCAAAACGTGAATTATCCTCTTGCACCTACCCGCTCCTCGCCTGCCTTCATTTCTTTAAATTGACTTATCAACCATCCCCTTCTCGAAACGGGATGTCGGCTCTCTTTGAGCGCCTCTGCCGGCCTCCACTCAGCGCTCGCAAGAACCTAAGCCCCCACTCGCCGGTCGGAGGCCACCGTGCCCGGCCCTCATGGATCACTTGTCACAATGCCTTTTCTGCAGGTTAAAAGATTTGACACTTCTCGGGCAAAATGAGCGCCCAGTGAATGCACCGAGTTTGAAGCTGACGGGCAGTGTCACTACCGGAGCGAGCTTGCCCTCTCCATGGATGCGATCCCCACGTCTCAGGATGCCCGCTTACCCAACAATCCCGCCTCAACTCTACCTGCAGCCGGGGAGTGCGGACTTGACGGGATGCAACTGCTATGGCGGATGACCCCTCAAGTTTTCGGAGCGCAGTGCGGTGGGCGCCCCCCCGTGTGCGCCTACCTCGAGATGGGGCTTGCAAGGGTCCATCAAGGACGCCGGGTCGCGAAACGGAACTCCCCTTTCTTTGCGATCCGCCGCGGTCAAGGTCTCCGGATGCCAGCACTTATCCTTGACCATGTCGGTCTCCTTACAGAACGCAGCGCTGCAGCATACAACTCCCATGCAAGCACCCCTCCTCAACCGCCCTCCACCACAAGTTTCCCGCAAAGCCGCCCAGCTCACACCACGTTGCACGAGGCATGCCAACAGAGCCGCCCTGTGATCATATACGGGTGTCACATCAGCCTGCCTCCCAACGGTGTATCATCATATTCAAGCTCCACACCCGCCTGACCTCCCCCGCAGCCTGTCATCATATTTGGGCTTCACATCAGTGTCTCTCCCCACAGCCTGTCGTGCCTTCTTGAGTGATGTACCAAGGGACACCGACCTGCCAATGGCATGCCCGCACCTCAGGAATCTAAGTAGCTGCCTGCTATACACCCACTCCGGGGATACAGGATTCAGCACGCCCTGTTTGCGCGTGCTGGGGAGCTCACGTCTTGGCATAGGGATGAATGATGGGTTCGATGCCGTCATGCTCGTCCACCACGGTCAGGAAAGTGCCTTCCGTGAAGTACTCCTCCTCCTCCATCAGCCACATCCCCATCTCGCGCAGCCTTTGCCTCTTCCCTGCCACGTGGGAGAGTATGCGAGCTCCTCAAGACGTGTCTCCGAGAACCAAACAGATCCCAGTGAGGTGCGGGGCCAAAGAGACTCGCCTTCCTTCTCCTTTACATGCAGTAGCGAATCGCATTGAAGCAAGACCCCCCCCTGCGCGAGGCCAAAGAGACTCGCCTTCCTTCTCCTTTTTTACTATGCAGCTTAACATTGAAGCAAGACTTCTGCGCGAGGGTCAAAGAGACTCAGCTTCCTTTCTCCTTATTATGCTAGCTAATCGCATGGAAGATCCGCCCCGCGAGGCCAAAGAGACTCGCCTTCCTCTTCTCCTTTTGGTATGCAGTAGCGAATCGGCATTGAAGCAAGCACCCTCCCCCCGCGAGGCCAAAGAGACTCGCCTTCCTTCTCCTTATATGCAGTAGCTTAACGCATTGAAGCAAGACCCCCCCCGCGAAGCCAAAGAGACCGCCTCTCCTTCTCCCTTGACATGCAGTAGCGAATCACATTGGAGGCAGGGACTTCCCTCCGCGAGGCCAAAGAGACTCGCCTCTCTTCTTCCATATGCAGCTTAACGCATTGAAGCAAGACTTCTGCGCGAGGCCAAAGAGACTCAGCCTTCCTTCTCCTTTATATGCAGTGCTGTAATCGCATGGAAGCAAGACGCCCCGCGAGGCCAAAGAGACTCGCTTCCTTCTCCTTGTATGCAGTAGCGACCGCATTGAAGCAAGACCTCTCGCGAGGCCAAAGAGATGCCTCGCTCTTCCTTCTCCTTACATGCAGTAGCGAATCGCATTGAAGCAAGTATGTCCCCCGCGAAGCCAAAGAGACTCGCTCTCTTCCTTCTCTCTTTGTATGCAGTAGCTGCATCACATTGAAGCAAGACCCTCACTAGGGCCAAAGAGACTCGCCTTTCCTTTCCTTCTTGATATGCAGTAGCTTAACGCATTGAAGCAAAGACCCCCCAAGGAAAGCCAAAGAGACTCGGGCCTTTCCTTTTCCTTTTATATGCAGTAGCGAATCACATTGAAGCAGGACTTCCTCCCGGGGCCAAAGAGACTCGCCTTCCTTCTCCTTTATATGCAGTAGCTAATCCATTGAAGCAAGACTTCTCGCGAGGCCAAAGAGACTCCCGCTTCCTTCTCTTTGTTATGCAGTAGCGAATCGCATTGAAGCAAGACCCCCCCCCCGCGGGGCATCGGATATCATTCGGTTTGACTTGCAGTCCACGGAGTTTCAGCGGGCTTCGAAAAATATCGGCGCTTATCCAAAGCTGAGCCCTGATTGACGACTGAAGGGCTCGTGTTGGTACGTCGGATCCAAGAGGAATCATACCGACGGACATGTGAATGAGAAAGCCAGTGGAGCGGCAGAGGCCTCAGCTGCCTTCTTTTATGTTCACACGAGAGCTTCGCAGAGTTACGCACCGGGAATAAATAATTGTGTAACCCGTTCAGGTCATCAAGCACCTCAGCCCCCTCAGGTCTCCCTGACACTTCATCAGTGCAACAAGAGCGAGTGCGGCTCAAACAGTGCGGCGCGTGCACCATGTCCAACAGCGGGACCTAGTCCCTGCAGGGAGAAAGCGGCGCTGCTCGTGGCACAGCGGTATAGTAGGGACCCGGAGCAGGCGGCTGTTTCTCGGGTGGGGAAGTGGCGCCCCTCTTGGTATAGACTGGGAGGCAGTACCAGCCCCTTGGCGCCTGAAAGGTGTACGTGCTTGCTGCTACGTTCCATGCCATTGGTGGTGGGCCTAGAGGCGAATTGGGTGATGGCGAGGCACACGCACCGTAGACATAGTCAGCCGTGTCACCAAACTGATAGGTCAGATGCACGGCAATGGGCTTGATGCCGGAGTACTCCTGCACGCGCCTCGTGAAGAACATGTGCCCATTCAAGAACTCCGCCATCGGCAAGTTCCCCCACCTGCCGCTTCCCCGCCTCCCGCCCTCCCTCCCGACCCGTCCCACAGCTTTCAGCTCTTTTCGGGGCAACGCAACAAGAACCGTAGTGCTGTCATCAGGGGTGTCATCAGGAGTATCATCTTTCAGGTATGATTGTACCTGCGTCATGCCACGGGCACTACGGTGCCACGCTCAAGCTAGTGCAAGACGTGGCATCTCCCTTAGCAGCGCATGTAATCACCGCAATGGATTAGTGCAGGCGTTAGCACAACTTTAGAGATGATCCGCAACGACTGCGGCGCGGCATCCTCGGAGACCGGCGACTGCGGCGCGGCATCCTCGGAGACCGGCGACTGCAACGCGGCATCCTCGGAGACCGGCGACTGCAACGCGGCATCCTCGGAGACCGGCGACTGCGACGCGGCATCCTCGGAGACCGGCGACTGCGGCGCGGCATCCTCGGAGACCGGCGACTGCGACGCGGCATCCTCGGAGACCGGCGACTGCAACGCGGCATCCTCGGAGACCGGCGACTGCAACGCGGCATCCTCGGAGACCGGCGACTGCGGCGCGGCATCCTTGGAGACCGGCGACTGCAACGCGGCATCCTGGAGACCGGCGACTGCGGCATCCTCGGAGACCGGCGACTGCGACGCGGCATCCTCGGAGACCGGCGACTGCGGCGCGGCATCCTCGGAGACCGGCGACTGCGGCGCGGCATCCTCGGAGACCGGCGACTGCGACGCGGCATCCTCGGAGACCGGTGGGCACCGCAAGATATCATAATCCGGAAGGGATCTGAGTGTGCTGACGCATGTGCAGACGTATGTGCTGACGCATTTGCTGACGTATGCGTCACATGTGCTGCAAAGAGTTTGGCCAAGTTTGCATTTCCCAAGGGACGAGTGAGGAAGCAGAAGTGCACCTTGAGGCGGCCGTGCCACATCCAGTAGGTATCCCGAATTTGCTTTGCTTTGTGATTGTTGTGGGTTTTCCACATCGCATCCGTGAGATTATCCTGCATCCATTAACGGTCCGCATCGCATCCGTGGGATTAATCCTGCATCCATCAACGGCCCACATCGCATCCGTGGGATTATCCTGCATCCATCGACGGACCACATCGCATCCGTGCAATTACCCTGCAACCATCGACGGACCACATCGCATCCGTGAGATTACCCTGCATCCATCGGCGGCCCACATCGCATCCGTGAGACCTTCTCTGCAACCATCGACGGACCACATCGCATCCGTGAGATTACCCTGCATCCATCGACGGACCACATCGCATCCGTGAGATTACCCTGCATCCATCGACAGACTCTTTACTGGTCCGTCAGTGGTGCAACGAGCCGGAGCCCATGTCGCGAGCTAGCCCGGCACGTCCACATCGCAGGAGCCATGGCACCACTAATCTGCGGGAGCCAGGCAAAAGAGGATGCCAAGGTATGTCGCTCGGGCTTGTGGGGTTGCTGCGCCAGGGCAACAATCCGCGTGGCGAAGCAGGAGGGGAAGGACGGGAAAATGGGTGCTCACAAGCTGCTTCAGCTGACCATTGAGCTTGATGGGGTACAAATCGGCCCTGTGGAAGGGGGCCGCGTTAGGCATATGTGTTCCAATGACAAATCATGACACTGCTACATATTCGCGGCATGCGCTGCAAGCACTGCCGGGATGCATCGAGGGGAAGTCGCGAAGCAGCGCGCTGGATGGCGCGCGGCCCCGAGGGCTCAACCCAGCCCACCACCACCCGAGAGGATGAACGAAGCTTAACCGGGCTGGGTGTGTGACCTGCATGCACGCGCACACGTGGACGCGCGATGGCCGATCAAGCGCTATTTGCGCTACAGGCGGGGAGCACGGTCCGCTGTGAGCCAATCGAAAGCAGTGCGCCCTCATGACCTCACGGCAGAGGGAGTCAGACTCCATCGAAGTCTACCACGAGGAGCCCTGGCACCATCGCAGGTGTATGCGCTGAGCTGCCGCTTTGCCAGCTCAGGGGAACCACGCGACTGACAGAAGTGCTGGAAGCTCAATCTCAAGCTCAATCTCAATCTTCAGCTGCCAGCTCAGGGGAACCACGCGACTGACAGAAGTGCTGGAAGCTCAATCTCAAGCTCAGGGGAACCGCGCGACTGACTGAAGTGCTGGAAGGTCAATCTCAATCTCAGGGGACCCACGCGACTGACAGAAGTGCTGGAAGCTCAATCCCAAGCTCAATCTCAATCTTCAGCTGCCAGCTCAGGGGAACCAGCGACTGACAGAAGTGCTGGAAGCTCAATCTCAAGCTCAATCTCAATCTTCAGCTGCCAGCTCAGGGGAACCAGCAACTGACTGAAGTGCTGGAAGCTCAATCTCAATCTCAGGGGACCACGCGACTGACAGAAGTGCTGGAAGCTCAATCTCAAGCTCAATCTCAATCTTCAGCTGCCAGCTCAGGGGAACCACGCGACTGACAGAAGTGCTGGAAGCCAGTCTCAATCTCAGGGGAACCACGCGACTGACAGAAGTGCTGGAAAGCTCAATCTCAATCTCAGGGGAACCACGACTGACAGAAGTGCTGGAAGCTCAATCTCAATCTCAGGGAACCACGCGACTGACAGAAGTGCTGGAAGCTCAATCTCCCTGATAGTTAGGAGTAAACTTTGAGGTGGCAAAAAGTGATGAGGGTAGGATTGGACCGGAAGCGCGGGGGAAAGGGGGTTGGGGGTTCTGCCGGCGATGTACGTGGGTAGAAAACGATGTGCCACCTGGAGGTCCGCCTGGGCGCAGAGTCGGGGATCTCCAGATAAGTCGGGAGGTACGGCCAGGGCATGTAAGCGCTGTGCGGGTTCTTGCCAGCAGTGCCCGGGAAGTACAGGCCTCGGAGAATGCGGTTGAACTCTGCCTGGTCGTGCCCATCCGTGGTCTCCAGTGCCCTGATCTGCCAGCCGGCCAGCCCCTCGCAGCGTCGGCCCGCAGCCTTCCCCACGAGGACCAAAGCTCAGGTTGGCAAGCACAAGCGCGGTCCCGCAGTTGCGCTGCTGCGAGCAATGCCCCACGCATCTCGGAAGCTTCTCATGGATGCCGCAGCTACCCTGACTTCGGGTGTCATGATTACCTGCCACTCCTTGGTCAGCTCGATCGTCGCATTACTGGCCCGCAGGAACAGCATTCCGGTATTGAACTCATGCACGATCTGCCCGGGGCCAAAGTCCTCGCTGTAGTTGATGCAGTCGGTGCTCACAAGGACGTCTGCCTCCGCCAGGATCGAGCAGTCCTCACGCACCTCTGCCGGGTGGTCCACGCGCCCCACCACGTGCCACGGGTCCCCTTTCCACACCACGTCGGCATCGCTGCGCCCCAGAAATGCCCCCCAGTGGTGAGCACATCAGGGAGCGCCTCAACCAGTCCGAGGTTGGAGTTGAGCAGGGCTCAGCCGTTCCTCCAAAACAGATGGCGCTCATATCAGGGCGCGCATTCCGACCTAGTACCACACGGCGTTTCGTGTCGAGCGGTCCAGACGGGCGCGGCGAGCGCAGGAAACAATTGACTTGGACGAGCAAGGCGACTGCGGGGCCCATGCCCCAGGTGGCAAGCGCGCGCGCGCATGGGGGAGCTCGGAGGCGCACCTGATGAACACATCATACCCTGCCTCCAGCATTGCCTGTCGACAACCCACACCGAGGACGCATCGCGCGCCGTGTCAGGCGTTCTTGCACTCGACCCTGACGCTGTTCGCCTAAACTCACCCGCTGATACCCCTGCACCACCATGTCCAGAGCACTTCCCTGCCGCTGGTGCTACCCCAAGATAAAAATGGAGAGAGCGAGAGAGAGAGGAAGGGGGGAGGGAAAGGATTAGGCGGGACAGTACCTGGAGCAGCCTAGCCTTCACCGCTCCCATCTTCTTGAAGGCAGCACCGTCCGTGCGGTAGTATCTGCAGCAGGCCGCACCGCACAGGCCATTCACACGTCATCCGTCACACTTGGGATCGCTTCAGTATGAGAAACTCAGAAGGCGGTGTTGGTGGTGGGTCAGAGAACTCGACTTATATGAATATATGCTCAGAGAATGTTCGGACATGGTTTGCTTGTCATCGCGGACTCGACAAAACTTTCACGGCAGTCATATCCTGTTTATCTCATAAGTTGGCAATGCCGCATTTCACACTTGATAGCCGATGCAGAGCAGCAAGGCCGGTGCAGTGCTGTCACAGTGCGCACTTCGCCGCCGAGGTGCACTGTAAGGGTCCGCCCAGTACTGTGTGCAATGTGTGCCAATGCAAATCGCCGTTGACGCTGGCATCGAAATCATCGACATGTAGGAGAGCTGCACAAGCTTGAGAGGGCCTGTCGGTCTGAGCCGTAGATCACCGATTCTCTGCAAGTAGGAATCCGGAGTTTCCCAAACTCGTGCTTGCGGATGGAATTGCGAACCGTAGGTGTGCAGGCTGATGCCTCCCAACTAACTACGGGCTTCAAAGCACCTTAGCGCACTTCACATGCCACCGATCTGCAAGATGCTAAACATCAACGGCTTAAAGCACCTTAGGGCACTTCACATGCCACTGATCTGCAAGATGCTAAACATCAACGGCTCAAATCACCTTAGGGTAGTTCACATGCCACCGATCTGCAAGATGCTAAACATCAACGGCTCAAATCACCTTAGCGCACTTCACATGCCACTGATCTGCAAGATGCTAAACATCAACGGCTCAAGCAGGGCACTTCATGCCACCGATCTGCAAGATGCTAATCAACGGCTCAAAGCACCTTAGGGCACTTCACATACCACCGATCTGCAAGATGCTAAACATCAACGGCTCAAAGCACCTTAGGGCACTTCACATGCCACCGATCTGCAAGATGCTAAACATCAACGGCTCAAAGCACCTTCGGGCAGTTCACATACCACTGATCTGCAAGATGCTAAACATCAACGGCTCAAAGCACCTTAGGGCACTTCACATGCCACTGATCTGCAAGATGCTAAACATCAACGGCTCAAATCACCTTCGGGCAGTTCACATATCACTGATCTGCAAGATGCTAAACATCAACGGCTCAAAGCACCTTCAGGCAGTTCACATGCCACTGATCTGCAAGATGCTAAACATCAACGGCTCAAAGCACCTTAGGGCACTTCACATGCCACCGATCTGCAAGATGCTAAGCATCAACGGCTCAAAGCACCTTAGGGCAGTTCACATGCCACCGATCTGCAAGATGCTAAACATCAACGGCTCAAAGCACCTTAGGGCACTTCACATGCCACTGATCTGCAAGATGCTAAGCACCAACGGCTTCATGAGGGGAGATCTTGCTTGCTGCCACCGCCTGACACGCTCAATTCGAGAGGTCACAGCTATAATTTGGAATGCGAGGAACATGCTGGATGTACCCTTCCTTTTCAGGAGCTATGTGCATTTATTGATGAGCGAAAATATGCCCATGGCCGGTGTGATCTAGCGCAAATGGGGGCATGTCTGGTGCCTCTCAATGCCGGGATGCAATTGCCGTATGCACGGGTACGGGAATAGCTGACTCCCCAAAGCCCACTCTCTTCTGAAAGTGATCCCACAGAATCCCGGTTCAGGTGCCTGATTGGTTACTTCCTTCTTCCAATGTGCGTCAGGTCCACCCGCTGGGCTCACCGATCAGCGCCGAGCCTTTGTTCGTCGCCGCGTCCCTGGCCATTCACTCCGAGATTCCGCTTGTCACCAATGATGTCCGCGCCCTGCGCAAGGAAGGAGGGAATACCCTTCGACCGGCACAGCTCGAGCAGCTCCTCATCCATAGCTGCCACGACGTACGGCCTCAAGGTGGGAATAGCCTCCACCGCCTTCACCCTGCACCAATGGCAAGCGCCTCGGCTGAAGGACTTCCATCCAGGGCGCATAGGAAACAACAAGGTGTCCATGCCATGCTTGGGCATCCCGCGTGCCGCGGGTGCTCAGCCGTAGATCCGCACCCCGACAGAGAGCTCGGATGTGCTCGAAGCGGCCCTATGATTGCGGACGCGGCGCATCGCATCTGGCGGTCATTTTGGCATCGCTGAGCACGCGCGCTGCATCGCGGTGCATCGGAGGAGCGATGGCAGAAATCAATGTCATCGGACGGTAAGCATGTCGTCAGATGACCTGGCTGCGGAAAATCATCGTGGGATACTATGGGTCAGCAGGTGAGGGAGAGTATATGCTGCTCGGCTAAAAAACAGGTAGAACTAGAGCTTGATAAGTGCTGGGTGAAGAGTCCTGTCATAGAGCTACAGCGAGGGGAGCACGCCCGTGTGCCGAGTCCTGTCATAGAGTTACAGCAGGGGGAGCACGCTCGTGTACGGTTTCGCAGCAGAACAGCAAGGGTAGCTACAGGGAAGGGGTGGAGGATGTTCACCAGTTCAGAATGAAGTCGCTGACAGCTGAGCTGCCGAAGGTGAGCATGATCGAGGCAGGAGCAGGGGGTAGAAGGGTCCCCCATATAGGATGCGCCTTGGCAGCGGGCGGGGGTGACAAGGTCAGGCCGCTTTCAGATGAGCTTGCATCCGTAGAATGTAGGTCGGACCATCCGACATTTTGCCTGGAGCGCCCGTGAGGATTCCGCGTGTTGTGCGGGGTGTGATGCGTGAGGTGGACGTGGAAGAGGTGGCTGTTCAAGGCAAAATGTGCCAGCATCAACGAGAGGAGGCAACCTCCGACTCGGTGCAAAAACCTGGCCGAGCAGTCGGCACTCCAAGACTGCTTCGCCATCTTGAACCCCAGAACGGCTGCACCACCACTGCTCAAGTTTGCCCAGGTAACGCGGTAGGCAGGAGGTCGAAGTTTTGTTTGCGATCGCAGTCCTGCAAGAGAGACAACGGGTCCCCAAAAATAGTTGATCCTTTCCGAGATCACACGTTGTTGCAATAAAAGATGTGAAAACCACAAAAGCATGAGAAAGTGGTGCCATCGATTTGAACATAAACACTAACAAGGACCATGAGTTGTAGGTTCCGAATGATGTTCGTGATTATGACACGGTGATCTCCTGGAGAAGGGACGATTCACAGCCCAGTCGGCAACTTCGGTGAAAGACGTGTCAAGCTTACCTTGCTTTGAGCGTCTCTACAGAAACACGAGGTAGCAAACGCAGAGCGAGTTCCCCTGCGCGACTCAAGGCACACAAGCCCCTCCGCCCTAAAGCTCAAGGCACACAAGCCCCTCCGCCCTAAAGCTCAAGGCACACAAGCCCCTCCGCTAAAGCTCAAGGCACACAAGCCCCTCCGCCTAAAGCTCAAGGCACACAAGCCCCTCCGCCCTAAAGCTCAAGCACACAAGCCCCTTCGCCCTAAAGCTCAAGGCACACAAGCCCCTCCGCCCTAAAGCTCAAGGCACAAAGCCCCTCCGCCCTAAAGCTCAAGGCAACAGCACACTCCCTCTACAGCGCAGTGCTATCCCACACTCGCCTGTTTCAACTGCAACGCTGCACCCCGGACCCCCCTATTTCACGTCGCAGTCCCCCTCGCCCGACATTTCAAGCAACCCTTCCCCATATATAAAGTGCTCCAAATTACTCCCCTCTTCACAATGATGCCGCCGTCGCCTTACTACAGGAGCACGTCGCCTGGTTTGCAAGGCAGATCGGCGCAGCACAGCAATGTATTTCACTAAAGGCAGCGGGAGACGCGAACGCCAACTCAGCAAAAGAGTGCAGGCCCCCTGCAGCTAGCTTGGCGGACCAGCTCGGCCTGGGGCTGCACGTGACAACCATCTTGAGGCAGATTGGCGCAGGTCAGTAAGCCGATGGCAACGGCAACGGGAGATGTTGAGGGCGTCCACACTACAAGATTACGCCCCCTGGCTGCGTTCCAGACCTGCCCAGACCAGGACTGCAAGTGCTAACCGGGACGCGATAAGGGCGACCGCGTCCCAGGAAATCGGCCCGCCTGTACGGCTTGTGGTTTATTTTGCTGACAGCCATCGGCAAGAGTTGCATTAAGTCACCAACAGCAACAGCTGATGTGGTTGAGCTCGTACATACAGCTCGACTAAGGATGCACAATGGGCCAGGACAGTAGAGCACTTCGAAAAGCGCAACGGGCGTTGAGGCAGTCCCCAAAAAATACAATCGCCAGCAAGTGCGGAGCAGTGTCTGGCGATACTGCACGTCGCCTCCCATGAGGGCGGCGGGTGGGTGAAGATGATCTTATTCACATGGCCCCCAAAAGAGCTTTCTCAACGTGCACGAGATTTGCAACAGACTTTAAGTATCGCATTTAGCAAAGTACAGGGGATTTAAATACCAATATTCTCTCCGATCAGCTCAGGAAAAGGGAGGGGAAGATCGTGACGTGCTGGGAGTAACTCACCGAAGCGGAAATAGTCTTTGAGACGATGTCCACGTCTACAGGAAATTGTGGAAACTATACGGCACACAAAACACCACGTTTAGAAAAATTTACTTTCATAGGAAATCAGCACTCAACAAGGCAGCGCGGAGTTTGGAAATCGAGGCGATACCTGTTCAAAATCACAAAAGTGTGTCGAACAGTTGCGTTGCGCGCACTTCTCGACGACGTTGCCCCGTCTTCATGAAAAACTCGGAAATTCTCTCTCAAGTTTACATTACGTGACAATTCAAAAGTACCTTTCCCTATTGTCCTGTCGTGCTTCCCTACATGGCATTATTGTTCCCCATTATTTTTTAGTTAAAAGTTACATTGTCACGGACCACGCGACCGGACGGGGCGAGCGGAGTCAGACCCCGTCGCGTCGTTAAAACTGGTTTGGGAATTTTGTTGTGATGTCGCATCGAGATCGTGTCGTATCGTGTGTCCACTCCTGAAATATAATAGCTTTCGCTCGCATGAAGGATGTTATCATGTTGGATACCTCGAGATAATTTGAGCGCAAAGTAAGTCTGGGTTCAATATTGTATATTGTATATTCGGAAAATGCTCCGGGCACTGCGCTGTGCTCGTCAGATACTACCCTCACGGGCGTTGCCTCAGGTTACGGGCGCACACGTGAAACAGCCCTACGGCAGGAGCTTTTGTACAGCAGAAGGCGATGAAATTCCACCAACAGTGGTCATCGAACCACGAAGAGGAGCGCCTTACCAAGGCACATTAGTATTTTTACATGGACTCGGTGACAGTGCACACGGTTGGGCCGATGTCTTTTCTGAACACGGGCCACCTGGTCTGCGGCTGGTGTTACCGAATGCGCATTCTCAGCCTGTAACCATGAATCGGGGATCGCGTACAACTTCCTGGTATGACCTTTTGGGTTTAGCAGATCGCACCGAAGAGCCCTGTGAAGGATTGGAGGAGTCCTCAAAACGAGTAAGTCAATTGGTTATAGACGAACTATCTCGGCCCAACTCCAAGGTTATTCTCGGCGGGTTTTCGCAAGGAGGTTCGCTAGCCCTTTATTCTGCCCTGATAGATGAGAATATCAATACCCGAATCTCTGGAGTCATTGGGCTTTCCTGCGACCTCCCTCGTTTCAACAACCTACCAACAACTTGGAACGGCACAACCCCTATTTTCATGGGACACGGGGACTCAGATCCTGTGGTGCAGCACGACTGGGGACAGCTAGCGCACACCGAACTGATAAAGCTAGGTGCAACAGACATCGAGTTTCATTTATACGAGTTTTTGGCACATGGCGGATCTTTCAAAGAGCTTATTGACATCGGAGAGTGGGTCGACAGAGTTGTTCCAATAGAGTAGCCGACCCGACCCTCCAGCTAGTTACTCAAGAGCACTCCCACTAAATTTGGATTCGTTTTAAGTGGACTTCACGTAATCTCAGCACTTGTCACTAGCTGTACAACGCTCAAAATAACTTCCACCAGTGTGTTTTTACGGCTTCTCTCCCTCGCGTTTTTTTCTTAGATTTGCTTCCAACTCAGCACGATGGACATGATCTACGAGCATAACGAGCACATTATAACTTGTTTCCAACTCTGGGTCTGATTGCAACCTTGGTGCGTAGACTGTAATTCAAAACCCTTTCCTATTGCGAAAGCCATATGGCAACAATGCATATTAGCATTCAGAGGCCAGCACTGAATGTCCGTAAACGCCAGTAAGCACCATTAACACTTTACGATCGTGTATATCTATTGCGTGATATGCCTCGGAAGTCCGACTTGGGGAACTTGGCGACAAAGAAGGCAGGCTCCCTTAGCAAACACTGTAACCACAATTATCGTGTTTTTTTATAACTGAATCCGCTGACAAGGACGTGGTGCTGATATGAGAGACACCTACAGATAATGGGCGAATGTGCAAAGTCGGCTGGAATGACTTGACCGACCTGTATGGGAGGGGTCCTTATCATCTATCGAGGGGGAAACAGGGACACGGACTAGCCTTCCAACCGAAGCTATCATGCCGTGAATGAGGTGTTGTGCAAAATAGTTTGTCGTCTTCTTTCTGGCAAAAGTAATTTTGAAAGCAGCATTCCATTCCAATATACATCTAGGGACCGAGACGGTTTAACGGACGAGTGTTATTATAGCACGGTATAGGCAGCATACTCTTTCAATATATGTCTCACACATCCTGACAGTTGTTCGGTTGTACCAACGCGTTCCAAACCTGAAATAACACAAGACAGGTAGTGAAGGGCAGTTAAGAACAGAAGTGCTAATCAAATAGACCAAGTTTTAAGTTTCTGCCGAACTTGTCCTGTGACCACCCTGCGTTTCCAGCTGGAAGTGGCACCTAATTCTGAGGGAATCACTCGGCTGTGGAAGCAATCATTTGTGTGAGGCCATCCGTTCTCTTGCATTTCAGCGGGATCACGCCTATCGAAAGTTAGAGAACTTTATAGTTGCGATCTTCCAGAATTATTTTGGCGTTTACACGTAGAAGTAACTTCGCATTATCGTTGAAAGAATCCCCCTCACTGTTGAAATTCGAAGCGCGCCTTCAGTTTGTTGGTCCGCATCTTCAAATTTCGTTGGCGCGCTTGCTCCTCCGATCGGAAGAGCAAGACCTCATAGTGTATCTCTAATGAGTGTTTGGTTTCAATAGATCAAAGGTTAGGTGCAACTACTTTAATAGCAATGCGGATATAATGCTACGCTGCATGTAATGGCAATAGGCCACACAGTAATGACCGGAGACTGACAAAATACTTGACGGATTCGACAAAATGAAAACATGCCAATTACTAAAAACAGATAACCATTGTAGCCGGCTAGCCGCATGACAAGCCTGCCCAGTCTATACATAAGTAAGGCAGCCTGCAAACCGAAATCAGGGCGGAAAGCGCCAAGAGGGTTTCAAACCTCCTACGTAGGGGCGAGCGTTATCGGCAGCCGCCTGCTGAATCACATCTATTGAAGTTACGCAGGAAACGTAAAGGCACCTAATTTCGATCTAGCGGAGTGGACGTGGGTGCTGAGACTGCTCGAAGCAATTTTTTCGTGAGAGGGATTTTGGCGGCGGCTTCGGCTCTCTTGATGTCTATGGTAAGTGGATCCAAGGATCCTGTGGGACCGCAAGGACGAACAGCTTGCTGAATAAAGACGACTCTAAACAATTACGAAGCTCCCATATCTACCTTACGGTAACCTATCACTTTCCGCACTGCTCGAAGGGAGGGGCTCCAATAAACTGCTTTAAAACGTGGCCTTGCACCGCATGAGTACTACAAGGAGGGCACTGGGTACCAGCGTCGATCTTGTGTGGAGCAATGGATATTACTGCATGACGTTGGAGTTCAATTCTTGAGCCTCGCATTTTGCACTAGAATCTCAGGCATATGGGATCATATGTCCTTAGTAGCATACTTATGTATTCAATAAAACCGACTGCAATAAAAGGTAGGAAGGGCCCAGCTCTCTTGTAAATCCAGCCACACTTATATTTGTTCGGGGGTGCTTTCTAAGAGCCTCTCAGTCTACTTACACAATGCAGGGAACCTAGTTCAGTCCTACAAAGATATATATATTGCTGTAAGCATGATACATATATGAATCGGATCTTTTCTTTAATGTCGAAGTTACAAACAACCAGGTGTGGCTGTTCACAGTAACAAAATTCAAACTGACTCATTCAGCCTGCTCGGCTGCCTTATGCCATGGTTTCAGATCTCGAACTTTCGAACACAACTCGATGTCGACTCCTGTCATGTCCCATCATGTTTCATGAGAACTCGATCTGTCACATCATAGAATCTGCCGACTAGCCCAGTTTCATTATCAATCATTCCAGGCCATTCCATATCACTCTGAATAATCATAACTGTGCTGACTCGGCAATATTGGAGGTCTGCCAGCGTTCCCTCCAATTTCTCTGACTGCTGGTTTTCCCACCAAAACTCACTTTCGGGTCAGGCATTTCTGTCAGTCATTTCTGTCAGACACTCTCGTCATCTGGTCATATAAATGCCTGTCATTTGTGACTGTCATAGTACCAGTCACTCGTCATTCTGACACGCTGTCAGTCTGTCTCGTGACTTACCCTAGCACAAGTCTCCCCCCCTTTTAGGCGCGCGCTTACGTCCTCGCTAGCTTTTGGGTGTTCGCCTGTATTTACATTGTCTGGGGATCAGCAAATATGCACAGTGATGCTGGCTTCTAAGCCTCGGGTTCTCGGGTCCCGTGCCCCTCAGTCCTTGGGTCTGAGTCCCCCTGGCTTCTAAGCCCCGGGTTCTTGGGTCCCGTGCCCCCCAGTCCTTGGGTCTGAGTCCCCTTCCGCGCTGGAGGTTTCCCGAGGCTCCGTCCCCGAATTACGCTGCCAACGCTTAAACGGTTCTGTCGCCCTGGTACTCCTCTCGCTCTGCGGGTCTTGCGCTGCTTTGCGCCCTGAGGGTTTTAGACCCCAGTATCTTGTTCCTGCATCGGGATCTCGTCCGTCTGCGCTGTCAGAGTGGCGATGAGGTCCATGACTGCTGCTGCGCTTTCCTCGCTCATGCGCTTACCCAACTTCAGCCCACAGAACAGGCGGTGCAACAAAGTGCGTGGGATCGCGTATACCGCTTGGGCTGACCCCATGCCTCGTGTTCTGGACGCCGAAACTCCTTCCTGCGCGGTGTTCTCGTGCTTTCCCAGCACAGCTCTCGCGGGACATGGTGTTGCTTGGGTACACTGCAGCAGGGGTACGGGTAACAAGGCATTCGTCCAGATATATATGTGTAGGTTTCATGGAGGGCGTCCCATACCTACAGTAAGAGACTGGGTGAGGATCGGGCAAACCCTTCATCACGGATCGCGTGTGCAGCCCTCGCAGTGCATCTCCAGTCGGGTTCTCAATGAAGTAGTATGCTGGATCGTAGTACTCAATGATCTGCCGGGTACGCTTCACTCGCCGATCAGTCTGTTCCAAGTCCGGTACTCCCCTAGTCTTGGCCTTGCTGTACTCCTTACGCATGGTGGGCTCGCCCAGATCACGTCGAAATGGTGCCGGGGGTACAGCCTGTAGTTCCAGTGAAGAATGTCCTCGGTGCATGTTGCTTGCCACTTAGGAAGAATATCCACTGTCACCACTTCGCAGCCGTCGAATTGCCGTTGGAACTGCTGTTCTATAGACCCAGTCCCACGGAAGAGGACCAGGATCCTCACAGGATGTTGCACCGTCGTGAGATGCGGCTGGTAGACCTGACTGGCACCCCTACTGTAAACCTTCGGGGTGGGGGCTCTCATTGCCATGAGCTGAGCCCGCTGCTCCTGCTGCTGGCCGTGCGTCTCCCTACGCCTCTTTTCTGGGGCCTTCCTCTGCTTCTCCTCGTCGGCCTCGAAGGCTCTCAAAGGCTCCAGCCTGCCTCCCTTGCCCTCCAAGTCCTCTCTGGTTCGCCACTGACTGTGAATGTGTGGCAATCCTTTCCACTTGGTCAACCACTCCTGCACTGACCCGCCGGTCTTCCCGCCTAGCTTCCTGAAGCGTGTGCGGATGATGCGCTCTATCTACCTCGCGCTCTCTTTGACCTTCTACCATTTGTCGCAAACGCGTGTATATGATGGTACGAATATCCTCGGAATCGAGCAACCTTAATACTCGCGGATGATCATAAGTTCGTCATTAACATTCACTGGTGCCGGTAACTGTTCAAGCAATTCTCAACACAGCACGAGATCATAGAACTACAAAATTTTTGAAATTCTGAAAAAGATATGAAATCAGCAGTAAAATATGTTTGTCAAGATTGGTATAATCACCACAAAATACGAATTATTGTGTACACAAGCTGTGAGCAGAACTGTCTTAGCACTCTAGCGTAGGTACGCGAACAGCCACCTAGCACTTGCGAAGGCAAAACAATAATGAGTCCACTAGTCTGACCTTCGGTCAGAGCTTACTTATCTCTCAATGCTCTGTCACATTTCCCAAAACTGTAACGGTTTCTAGCCCTCAAATCTTCATCTGGTCAATGGAAAGTCATTATTCCATGCCAGCGCTAACAATGTTACCGTTTACCACATTCTGACTGACACGTCAGTGGCAGAGGGGTCACTGTCATCTTCATCTTATCATTCTCTGGTCACCAAGTAACGACCATATCTTCTCCAGCAGGTCTGCACCTCTCGAGCAGTCGTCTTGGCAGAACCTGTCATACTGTCATCTCTGTCACGTGTGTCACCAGCTGGACAAACCCGGCGCGGTACCATGAGAAGCCGGCGTTTGTTACAGCTGTCGCAAACGCGTGTATATGATGGTACGAATATCCTCGGAATCGAGCAACCTTAATACTCGCGGATGATCATAAGTTCGTCATTAACATTCACTGGTGCCGGTAACTGTTCAAGCAATTCTCAACACAGCACGAGATCATAGAACTACAAAATTTTTGAAATTCTGAGATCGAACACTAAGCTCTTTCATGCAAGCCCAGATTTCCAACATCCCCCATCTGTAGCTGCTGCGCGCAGTAGCACAGACTCAAATATGGGCTTGTTCAGCATACTGAGTTGTATCACCATCTGCCATGAACTTGCCCAAACTGAAAGTGAACATACCAATGCCTTCACCTTCTCCACCCTGTAGCATCCTGGCTCTGACCAGCGGGTTCTTGAACACCAAGACCCACATACACCTGCGGCCAATAGGTCCATGTTCCAGATGCCCAATCACATGCAAGCGTCCTGCCTGACTCAATCGTCTGAAGTACGCGGCCCTGCTCTTGGTCATGTCTGCCAAGTAATAAGATGGAACGTGGACACATGCCACCACACGACTGGCCATTACTGCCAACGGAAACGCGGTATCCAGCGCTGCAAACCAAGGTGATGTCACCATCGCGTCACAGACACCATATTTCTCCTTCCATATACAGTATTGCCTGGCTGAAGTGCGTCACGCGCCTCAGGCCAACCCAACTGAGAATTCCAGTCATTGTTCATAAACCTCAACTGCGGCCATTGCTCCACCATCACCTCACTGATGACCCCAGTACCTGCCCACGGGTCCCAGACGCCATCGATGGACTTCCAGTCCACCTCTGTCGCCAGACGCCTCACCTCAGAGGGCACGGTGATGACCAGCTCAAGCCCCCACTGCAGTGCGCTAGCTTCTCGCACCTGGGCTTTGGTCATGTGTCTCACCCCTCCTCGTTTTTCAACTTCTTCTTCAGCCAAAGCAGGCACAAGAGGTGCCTCCCTCAGCTGCCTTGCCATTGCCTTCTGTTTGCGATATTTCTTGCTCAGCACCGTGCGATGCCCCTCATTCCAATGCCCTGGCATGAAGGTCTGCACGGCCTTCGAGAGCTTGTCCTGCCTGTCCCAATCAATCTGATCTGGCAAGCCAAAGAACACATCCTTTTCTTCCAATAGCATCTCCCTCGATGAGATGGCATGCCATGGCTGAAACTTGTCTCCCTTCACCACACGACGGGGACCCACGTCTGCTGGCAGCAAGCGCATCTCTGAGGACAGCTTCTCGTTCAATTGCTGCTCCTTCATGCCCAGTTTGTCCTCCAGGACACCAGAGCTCTCGTCTTCCTGGGTCTGCACCTCAGCGTTGGCAGCTTGCATCCCCGTGCCTGAGCACCTGGGACATAGCCACTCGCCCTCTGGTACTCCATCCAGTGCTGGGTTAAGACACCATAAGTGGTAACCCCTGTTGCATGCGTCGCACAACAACATCTCTGCCTCCCCATCAGTCTTCCTGCACACTTCACATGCTAGGTGCTTGCTGGGAACGGCTGCACTGCAGTCATACTGGTCCTTCACCTGTAGGTGACATGGCGCGATGCTCTGCACGGTGCTCTTCTCTCTCAACTTGGTGGCGTCCTCAAGCACCACCACACCATCTCGCTGTATCTTGACCAGCTTCAGAATGGCGGACTTGGTCGCGACTTCCATGCCGCTGCGAGGCTTCTGTCTAATGTAGACAAAGTCACCCACCTTAAACTGGTGTGGTTTAGGCTCAATGCCACCACCCCTTCTTCCTTCGTAATGTAGAGTGTCACGATGTTGTGCAACCTCCAGGCTGCAACCCGCGTGCACCATCAGTCGCTTCACCACCTCTGCTCTCAGGAGGAGGTCCTTGACCCGAGCGTCCTTGTCATCCTTGACCTCTGGACTGAAGTCTATACTGGGCGCTTGCTTCAGATCTGGCGGCACCACTGCTTCTTGGGCGAACAGCAAAGTGAACGGTGTCACTCCTGTGGACTCTTGACGTGCCGCCGTATCTTCAACGCATCTATATTTCAACGTTTGCTTCAACGAATCTCTTCACGTATCTACTCGCGGCCACGTATCTGCAAGACCTCATCCTGCTCCGCGACGTTGGCTTCCCAGCCCGGCTCCCATTGCCTCGAGGACTGCTGAGCCTCCCAAGAAGTGCAGGGGGACGCACTCCAGGCACTGCGCGTGGGTGACATGACACCGTACGTAGGCACAATGCCAGTCAGCTTACCAGCGACCCACAAGATTCCGCACAAAAGCAGAAAAAATCGAAAAGTTCTGTTAAAATGCACTGCGGCTGCCGGCGAGTTCGAAGCGAAGAAGCACGCCATAATTCTCCACCCCCCGTGCGCCAAGTGAGTACTCCCACCAGCGGCGGCGGAGACCACGACTGTAAGGACAAGCGCCATGTAGGCGGCCTGCGCGACGCGATGAAGTCGAAGATTGCGCCGAAGCTGCGCCCAGCGCGCCGCAAAGCGAGGCTTGTCTAACCTGGCCGGCAAAGTAGGCAGGCACACGCGGCCCAACGAGAAAACTTGGGACCAACGCAGGGACGGAACAGTCCACCCGTGGTCACGCCGAACGTGACCTGCGTCCAGAGGGCCGTCCACGATACAAGAAGCGCGGCGCGTCACATCCTCAGCATAAATGCGGGTGCAAACTCAAAGCCAAGTGAGGACCATGAGGAGGAGGGCGGCGGCACACCGAGACCAGCACGCCAAGGAAATGACCACCCCCCTGAGGGGCACGATCATCCAACCCTCTGCGCGAACACGGTGCATACCAACGTAGATGCCCGTCGTGCGCATGATAAGGAACCCAACGTACCAACCAAAGGCGAGGGCCCACAATACCCAAATGTCGTAACACGCACGACGGGGATAACGTCGAGCAGCCGACCACCATACCGGTAGCTGACCCATAAGCGAGGCCACGCAGCGCCTCCACCAAACTTGAAAAGGGCACTGTTCCACGTGCCACGCCATTGTCTCCCACATCGCCCAGACGGCGACCACGGGCACGGGACCTCGTTCCAGCCACCACCAAACCACTGCACTGCCTGCAAGCGATGTACACGCCCGCAGGACTCCTGGCCTTAAGTGGACCACCTGTGCAGGCAGCCCACGGCCACAGCGTCGGTCGCGCATCAGGGCCACCCGCCCGCTGCACCCGGGGAGCCCTGATGAAAATACGCTTGCTGCCGCTGCGCCTCACGCCGATCGTCGGTGTGGCGCTCAAACGCCTCTGTCACCGCGCTGCATACGGAAACTGCCGGAGAGTGAGGGCGCCGTGAGCTGTGGCCGGCCGGCATCCTGGAGTCCCTCGGCGCAGGGACGACATGGGTAGAAGCCCCGTGGCGGCCAGTGAAAGGAGCAGACGTGTGTGCAGCACCGCCCGCACCTGGTTGATGCTCAGACGTACTGACAGAAGGCTGGCACGGACGACGCGCAGGGGGGTTGCGAACTTCGTCAACATTCCTTGTCCAGGCCGTGTCCACGTGCTCGGGTCTCTCGGCCACTTGAGCTTGACGGGCAGGCGGCGCAGGCGGGAAAAGACGTGTCTCCAAGGCACCCATGGCTAGCTGCAACCACGGCGCGGCCACGTCCTTGGTTCCCCACTGCAAGCACGTGAACTTCCAGTCGTCTCGCCTGAGGTAATCGTTCGTGAACTCAGCGCGCCATGACAAATTCCGCTGGTCATCCATGAAGATGTAGTACACTGGAGTGGCATTCGGGTGCGCCATGCAGCGCAGCACGTGCACTGCCCCAAGCGCCACGTTGGTGCACAGCGAAAATTCGACGTTCCTCGCATGACCCCCTTCGCGCTTGTGCCCCGAACCATAGGGCGACAGATCAGCATAGGCCAACATGATGGCCTCCAGCAGGTTGGAAGACGTAGTCTGTCCCCCAAGAGGAAGACGCCAGCCCATGTTCCCGTAATGGATGGTCTTGTCATGCTTTCTGGTGACCTTGCTGGTGAGGCCTGGATGATTCCGCAGCCTGAGACCTCGTTCCTGGTTGCACACGCCAAGCTCATACACGACCCGTATGTCCCGGGCCTGGTTCACGAGTGGCGTGCCAAACTTCACCATGAAGACGGTGAGGTTGCGGCGATCCTTCAAGGCTCTCACCTCGTCCACGGATAGAAACCTGCCCACGGATGAGGTGGCCGCTCGCACGGCATCCTAATCTGACCCTGATGGAGATGGAGGCGCCCTCGCAGGGGACGGAGACCGATGATGCCCCCGTGGTGGAATCGGAGGTGAAGAGGGAGGGCCATCCGGGGAACGTGGTCGAGCATCACGTGGGGCGCGGATTGAGTCCGCCCATGGGCCAGCATTGCTCACAGCAGGCGATGCAGGGGGTGATCTCCCTCGGGAAGGGCCAGCGGCAGGATCCGACGGCCAAGCTGCGGTGGCGCAAACGAGTCGAGGTGACAACTCACGAGAATTACCCACGGGCCCAACGTCGCTGGATGTCGGCGACGGCGTAGGGAGATGCTTGAGAGCTTGGAAAGCGCTGAAGCGTGACGAGCGCGGCGGCGAGCTGCTGACGGACCTGGCACGAGACGGTCCAGCGACAGCCTGAGACGGGCCTGCAACAGCCTGAGATGGGCCTGCCTCTGCGGTAGGAGCAGGTGGGTGCGTAGGGGCTCGCTTCGTGAGTCTGGTGTTGACCATGTTGTTGGGTGGCGGTGGCCTGCGCTCTGCGTCCTTCTCGAGCGCAGTGTATCCCTGCTGCCTGGTGCCGACTGACTTGAGCATCTTTCGCATCTCCCCCAAGCGCACGTACTCCTGGGCAGCGGCATTCTCGGAGGACACCCTGCCAGGCCCCCCGAGGCCATCCCCCACGGGGTAGTACTTAATGTTGGAATCCATCGGGACAAGCTCCAGGGGTGGCGTCTTGCGACCATGCCAATCATATCGCCGGAGTATGCCAACCGAGAGGGACTCCATGTCCACTGGGCAGAGGTACCTGAGCAACTGGTATGTCCAGACACCAGTGCTCTCGTACCAGTGAGGGAGCTGGAGCTCATCCAGCAACTCCTCGCCATTGTGGACGCGCGCATGCTCCAATGTGCAGCGCATCAAATCGAGGTGCTGCCTGGCGTCACTCGGCTGGACGCAGAGGACGCGCTGCTTCAAATCCCACATAAGGGTGCCAGTGACCTCACCACTGGGATACTTGAACAACGCCTGAAGCGTGTCCTGCAGCTTCTGGATTGAGTTGAAGTCGAGACGTGTCCTGCCTCTCTCCCTGGGCTTGACGACATCCCGCTTGCTGGCAGAGGTCGGTACATGCGTCATGTAGTCGCCAGCGAGCACCCAGCGGTCCTTCTCCTCGACGTAATTCAACTTCTGGTCCACGTGCAGCCAGTTAGGAAGCATCAGCTTGTCCATCGTCACCCACTTCTGCTCGAGACAGCGGGTAAATTCCACGCAGACATAATCGCGGGAAGGTCTGCTCGGCATGTCCCAGGCTGATTTCGAAAGGATGCGGCAGAGACGTGCGACGTGGTGCCGGTCCAGGTACAGTCTCTGATCCGCCCAGCAGTAGTCGAGAGGGGCGTCCAGGGACGGATGATCCCCAGCAACCACCCGAGAAGGACTGCATGTCCACTCAGTGACCCATTTCGCGTGTCCACCCTTCCAAGGGTCCGGCTGCTCATAAAACTGTTTGAGCATGCGTTCCGATGCTGTCTGTACAGCGGGCGCCAGAGACGGCAAGTCACACCTCCGGCCACCTTCAAGGGAACACGACTGACCGCGAGATCTCTCCTCGACTCGAGGATGTGGGCGATCAGCAGGAGGTCTTGGTGAAGGCGATGGTGACCTCACCGGTGACACGTAACCGTCATCGATGTGCTCATGCTGAATCCCAGAAGCAGCAAATCGTTCCTCCCTTGTGCTCAGAGGCGTGTGCTTCAGCCACTCACACTCCATCCCCTGTCCAAAGATCTCCGACTGCAGACACACCACTGGGTCCACGCGCCTGGGCAGGTCAGGACGCCTGGGTGGCGTCATGTCAACCAGCGGAAGCACCACCTGGGCGTCAATGCCCAAAATCGTTGGCGCATGTGATATGGCCACTCCACTTCCAAGCTTGATGTCGACCATCAAGGAGTTCTTCAACGGTCCGGTGCCTATCAGCAGATCCCACGAGTTCTCGGGCTCGAAGGTCACGAAGGCATACAACCGGTGCAGCGTCATGTGCGGCGTGCCCGCAGCCAGGATGACGTCCACGTAGCAATAATGCGTGAACTTCGTCGGGCTGTTGTCACACCTGGTGACCTTAGCGCCGGTGCTGGCCTCGTACACCGTGAGGCCCAACCGCCTCACAACCGCGATGGAGATGATGTTGCAGTTGGCGCCGGTGTCCATGAGGATCGCCCGATACAACATAAGCTCACCACCAGATGACACCAACGCCAGACCCTCGTACAGAGTGGCATTCTTCAGTTTGCAGATGGGTTGAACCTGAGCCATCAGCAACACCTGCTCGTCGGTCAGATGCTGCTTCATCTTTGCCCTCAGCGCGTCGTAGGCGGGGGACTTGATGGTGCCAGCTCGAACATGCCCAAGGTTGCTGAAGTCAACCACCCCCAGGTCGTTCACACAGGCAGCGGCTGCGCACTGAGCGGCGGCACTGTCGACCACGCCGTTGGGCATCTCGTCCAGCGGCACCTCCTCGATCGTGCGGTGTTCTGCACTGTCTGCTCTTTCTCTTACGCCCTGCACCACCGTGGCGTGCGCGTCCTCCATTTCATGCTCGTTGACCTCGGTGGGTTGCTCTGTCGCGTCATTCGGCTCGTTGCCCAAGAGCTCCTCCAGCGCCAGGAGGTTTTCGATGTCCTTTGGAAGGTCGATGGCGTGCTGGGATATCAAGATGGCCGTGATTTGCGAGCAAGCGCGCACGGCACTGCGTAAGTTGGACGCCAGCAGGTAAAACTTCCTGCTAATAAGGACGTTGGGAGGAATGGCTCTGGGCACTTGAGCGGCCTTGTCAAACTCCTCCGGCGTCTTGACCTGGAAGCTCTGCATCTTCTGAGTGCTGCCCAGGGCGACTGCGGCCCTGGCCTGGAGATCTGGTGCGTGAGTAACGCCAGCACCATGACGATCTTCCAGCCCATCATCAGCGAGACAGTCCTTCTCATTCTCCTCGTGCTCAGCCTGCTGGTTGAAATTGGAGTCGTACTCAGTCTCAGCATCGCTGTTCTCAGACTTGGCCTGCGCCTCAACGCCCTTGCCACCCTTGGCCGGCACTCCTGGCTGCAGACCTGTCAGCTCTGCGGCGAGCTTCTCCTTCATCTCGGCGCTGGCTGCCACCTGCTGCGGCTGCTGCGGCTTCTGCTTGGACTCCGGCAGCTTGAGTCACTCCTTCGTGGTGATCCCCATCTTGTGCTCGTGGAAGCGGTGCTCGATGTTGTAAGCACGCATCTGAGCATTCTTGACGTCAGATGGCCACTTCGAGTGCTGGCGATCCGTGTGGAAGTTGTGAGGTACCTTAGCTTCCCAACACCCAGTGTAACAGCGCTCTGGCGAGTGGGGCAACTTCGTGAAGCAGTACTCGCATTCGAACTGCTTCTGCTTCGAGGCGTCAGGCGGCGACACCTTGCCGTAAGTGGGCTTCTGCCTCTCCGCATTGTTCGCCTCCCGTGAAGGCCTCTTCGCACCATCACCACCAGACTGAGCTGGTTCCTTCTTTTTAGTGTCCCCGCGTTTGTCCCCCGTCTTGTGGGAGGAGCCAGAACGCCTCATGGCGGACACCAACTCAGAGAGGTCAATCCCCAGCATCCTGGCTTCGTAGCAGGAATACACGCAAGTCAGTCTGCGTACGAGTTCCTACTGGAGCGTCAAGGCCCATGCTTCTGCATCGTTCTTCAACTTATCCTGCACCTCCACGATGACCTCAAGGTCCTCCCAGGTGACCCTACTGGGCGCAGGATGACTGACTCGCAGCTGCTCCGATACGCGATCTCGGTACTCCTTGATGCGCAGACCCTTGGTGCACTCCTCAACGTCCTGTCTGACGATGGAGTCCCCCACTGACTTGCCAGCGTTGAGCGCCGCTTCCCGGCGTCGGCAACTTTTCACGTAAGCAAGGCCATCCTGCTCGGCGGTCTGCGACTTGGCGACCAACAAGTCCTCCTTCTCCTTGGTGCCCTTCAGCAGGAACTTGGTCTCGAGCTCTGCAATGAACGCCCTCAAGGCCCCAAAATAGTGAGAGTCCTCCGTGCCATCCAGCCCCGTGAGACCCTTGGTAGAAGTTGCTTCCTTCTCCCACTCGTCAGACGGCTCACCCTCAGCATCACCATCCTCGAACTTCTTACAGACCGCCCATGTTGTCCCTGGCGCCAACTCATGGAAAGGGGGTTGTGCGCAGCGTACTGAGCCCTGGTAAGAGTCCCTCTTGGCGAGGTCCTTCAAGACGTGAAATGCATGGGAGGCCATGAGGCCATTCTTCATGTATGAAGCGCACCACCAGTCATAAGCGACTGAGGTGGCATAATCATCTCCTGCTAAGAGTGAAGGCAAGAGGTCCCACAGCGATCTGTAATCTGGTTTGGATTCTATGAAGGCCTTCTTTGCCAGTGCGCTGAGCGAGTGAAAGGCTGCTGATCTCATGTGCCTGCGTTTCTTGGCCTCGTGAGCCCGCTCTGCTTTTGCCACCATTTCAACAAAGCGCCTGATGAAAAGCGCCCTGTCCTCATTCTTGCCACCAATGTAGCTAAGCTTGTCATCAATCTTGTCAGGTGCGTGACTGTCTCTATCATGGTAATCCATCTCGTCTACGTCGTCAAACGCAAAGAGGAACTGATTGGCTGCGGCTGCTGCTCTCGATGCTGCTGCTGCCCTTATTGCTCCTACTGATGTTGGTGTGGGGGGACTGGATTCTGGACCTGACCCTTCTGTGCTCATATAGCCAATGTCAAGCTGCTGACTGCTTGTCTCCCGTGCCAGCCGCCGTGCCTCACGCTGTCTGGACTGGGCAGCGGCAACGCTCAGCTCCGCCTCGCTCTCCGTGATCAAGCGCTACGTCAGTGCTCAGCAAGTGGGGGTAATGCAGGCCTAATTCAGACTGGTTTAGGCCAGTGCACTGAGTGCCCCTGGATTAACACCGTCCTGAACCGGCACTCATCTTCCTCCTCATCCGACGAGCCGAGCTCCAAGTCCAAAGGTGAAGTGGGATCCTCCTCCTCTACAACCTTCTTCAGGCCAGCCACCACGTTCTCCTCTTCCTCTGGTTTCCCTTTAGCTCCCGCTGCTCTTCTGCCCTCCTCTGCAGATACTGGCTGGTCGGTGCTTGGGTCCACATACCCTGCTTCCTTAAGCCCCTCTCGCGCCGTCGCCTGCACATAGTCCGGTCGCCGTGAGGCAGCGTCCGGTACCACCAGTGTGCGTCCTGGCACGTGCTCCATTGCATGCACTCCTACTTCCACCAGATCTTCGTACCACCTGGCCTGTCGTCGGCTGAGCTCACGTCCAGGTGCAAACAGCCACTTCAGTGGAGCATGGTCCCCCATCAGCCTAAACTCCGTGAAGATCAGGTAGTGTCTCCACGTCTGTGTAGTGCAGTGGTGAATCGCGGCCAGCTCTCGCTCACCCGCGTGGTAGTTCTGCTCGGCTGAAGAGAATTGCTTACTCTCGAAGGCTATGGGTTGCAGGCCCTTGCCTATATCCTGCATCAGCACGCCAGCTAATGCCACTGCGCTCGCATCGGTCTGCACAACAAAGGGGCTGGTACCGCGATGAGCTGCTTCCTGATCGGGCAAGATCAAGGTCGGTGCAGTGGTGAGGGCGGTCTTGAGGCGTGCGAAAGCGTGTTCCTGCTCCGGTCCCCATTCCCATGGTACTAGATTCTTGGTTGGCTTGGTCAGGGGGTGCGCCAAGTCAGCAAAACCCTGTATGTACCGTCGATAAACCCCAGCCAAACCCAAGAACTGTCGCACGTGCTTCACCGTCTCCAGTCGCGGCCAGTCCCGTATGGATGCTATCTTGTCCTGCTGTGGTCGGCAGCCAGTGCGGTCAATAATGACATGTCCCAGAAAACGTACTGAGCGTTTAAAGCATCGCAGCTTGGACTCCTTCAGCTTGACCTTATTCTGTCGACATACCTCCAAAACCTGCCGCAGGTGGTCCAGGTGCTCCTCGGGGTTGCGCGAGAAGATTATAATGGCATCCACAAAAACTCTGACGAACGGTAAGTGGCCCAAGTACTTCTGCATCATCCGCTGCCAACACGAAGGACTGTTGGACAGCCCCATTGGCATGACCAACCACTCATATGCTCCAAACGGCGTGGTCATGGCGGTCTTCTCCACTGCTTCTTCCTCCATAGGGACTTGCCAAACCCCCCACATACAGTGCGTCAGCGGTAGAAAAGATGGTTGCTCCTTGCATGTCATCAATAAGAGCGTGCACGTCCGGTAAGGGGTAACGGTCTTTCACGGCAATCTCATTGATCTGCCTGTAGTCAATCACTAGCATCAGTTCCTTCGGGTTAGAAGGCTTGGGTACCATCAACACCGGACTGCCCCATGACGAGGAAGAAGGGCGGATGTACCCTTTTGCCAGAAGCTCGTCTCATTGTACACGCAACTGCTTCATTTCCTCCATGGATAGTTTGTAGCATCGTTTATGCCGAGCCCCCTCCTTGTACTCAGGGTCCAGTACTAGCGGCGATTTGTGCTCTCGATCCACCACGCCCTTGGTTAGTTCCATTTTCACCACGTCCTGGTACCGCTGCTTCAGTTTCACCAGTTCGTCCAGGATCCATTGTGGCACCTCTGCGTCCTCTTCATCCGGCGTGGCCTCCTTGGTCTCGCCTCCGTGCTGCTTGACCTTGCCGTCCGCGCCGCTGCTCCGCTCATCATCAGGTGTCCTCGCCGCAGCAGCTGGTGCCTCCTTCCTGAAACAGCTATACCCATCTTTGCTTTGTCCTGTCTCAGCTTCTATAGGTGCTGCCAGTACTGGCTCGCTAACTCTGCGCGATCTCCTGTGGTTTGCCCCTCTGCTCCTCCGCTGTTCCTGCTGCAGGCGCAGTGCCTGCCCTGTTTTCCACAAACAGTATACCTCCTCTTCCCACTCAGGTTCCAATTCTTCCGCATGGTGCTGTGCTGCTTGCTCCCTGCGCTCTCGCGGAAGCATCTGGAACGCTTCCCATCTGGCCCTTGTGGGGTAAGGTCCCCAGTCTCGCACGGCGGGTTGCGCTGATGTGGGGCACGTCACCGGTCGCAGAGCACACACCTGCTCCTGTGCCCAGTCCTCCTGGTCCGTTGCATCTTGTTCAGATTCGGACGAACTGCCGTCGGAGATTAGGGTGACCACGCTTGCTTCTGTACCGTCGCTGTTGCAGCCTTCCTCGTCAGAGGTAACTTCCCCCCCCTTTGCCTAGCGTTGTCACCCTCTGCCTCCGATGATGATGATGAAGATGACTCTGATAAGGCTGTAGATGCCTCTAAGGGAGAGTTGGGGTCGTCGGTGGCCTCCATTTTGAACGTGCCATCTGGAGCTAGGTACATCAGGTACGCTTCTTCGCCGCTATTCTTCAAGGCTCGCAGATCCTTCCTAGCCTGCTTAGTACTGATAAGCTGCGCCTCTACCAGTCACATGGCCTGCCCTGTTCCTGCAGATGATGACCCGGGGTTGCAACCCGCGATGACTACTTTCTGCGACCCATGTCCGAACTTCACGCTGCCATACTGGGCGTAGTCAAATGTAACCTTCTTCTATGCTCGTAGCCAGTCTCCACCCAGCACTATGTCCACTCCGAGCGCTAGTGGCATGACGCGCAGTGTAACCTGTTTGGCATAACTGCTCTTACGTGTCTCGGCCGTGCGCTTCGGACGGACGCAAGAGTTGGCGTCGTACACAGTGCCATCAGCCACCTGCACCTTCATCGGCGTCTCGTGTTCCTTGGGCTGGAGTTTAAGCTTCTTGGCGGCCTCCACAGAAGTGAAGCTAGAAGAAGCTCCAGAGTCTACCAAGACTTTCACACGTACTCTGCCTACCCAAGCCCAGAAAATCAGCAGAGTGGGCCCCTTCGCGTCCACTGCGGCTAGTACATCTGCGTCCAGTCATTCCCCCCAGCGTCCAGACCCCGCGTCCACTCCTATCCCTGGTCTGATGCTAGCCAGTTTGTGCAGCCCCGGCTCCTTCTCAGGCGGATTCAGCTCCTCGTCCGAGTTGTCCCCCGGCAGATGGTACGTACCGGCCTCTGCTATCTTGGCTTGCCAGCGAGCTTGCCTGGTGATCAGATCTTCCGGTTCTGGATCATCGGGCCACGGCGCAGGTCGAGCTGCCTCAGCGTCCTCGCTGGTGCGCTCGGGTGACCTTCCTTAGCTGGTCAATACGCTCCCGAATTTGCGCCAATGCACTACTCTGTGCCCGTGCACTTCCACTTCTTTCCTTCTGCGCGTTACTGTCTGAGCTGCTTTCCAGGCTGCTGATAGGTGCCCGTCGCGTAACCGTTGCTGGGCGCGTGACAGAACTGGCTGCTTGGCGCGATCCAGTTGTCGGCGCAGAGCTCTTCCGACCAGCTGGCGCGGAGCCGCCTCCTCTCTAAAGCGTACCCTTCTGACTCCTGGGGGCTGCAACGCGCGCTGGTACACCCCCTTCGTGCTAGGGGCCCCTTGACTCCCCTTGCCGAACAGAGGGAATCTGATCTGAACCTCTGTTGGTTGGGATGCCTGTGCTGGAGCAGCTTCTGGTTCAGTTCTTCCTGGTGCTACCACCGTGATTGGCCGTGACCTCTTCAACCAGCGTAATGCTCGCCTCATTTTCTCCACCGCCCGCTGTGCTGGTCCTGGTCCGTGCCTCAACCGATGATCCTCTCTGAAGTGAGTGATCCACCGGTAGGTCTGACTTTGCCTGCCTCTCTCTGGTTCCTTCCCAGAGCCGGCCTCCCTCCTGTTGGCCATAGCGAGGTGCGGAGTACTTACCTCGCGGGCCTGGGGGCCTAACCGCGTTGTCCGGGAGAGGAACCGGCCACTGTCGACTCTCCCTCGGCAAAATCCATGTGCTCCGGGGCTACCAGTGCCAGCTGCTGCTCCACTATCCCGCCTGATCCAGTATCCACCCCCGCGTTCTTGAAGATCTCGAAGGCCTCCTCCCAGATACATTTGACCCAAGTTGCCTTCTGCTGGGGCTGGTGTTGATGTGGACAGTCGCGAGCCAGATGCTCCGTTGACTTGCATTTTCGACAACCTGAGTAGGTTGACGATCCTGGTAATTGTCGACCTTCCACTTCCGTTGGAGTCGCAGTCGTGGGCATGGCGTAGCACAGTTCCTTAGGAGATGCCTCCTCCTCCCAGAACTCTGCCAAGGGAGCTACAGGAAAAGGGGATTGGTCGCGAGCAGTCTTCAGGTGCGCGGGATCTTTGCGCTCCTCTATTGTAGCTTGCTCCACATACTTACCATCCAACCTTTCCGGAGCTCTGGTTGAAGTCCACCTTTCCAACTAATTCTTTGTGGACCCTAGCAGGCAGCTCTGGTGTTAATCCACTTAGAAATATTCCTGGTAGTGCCGCCCTACTTACCGGTCCCGTCACCCCATGGTTGTGCAGCATTTCCAGCATGTCGAAGGACTCCATTAGCGAGTGGTGGAAAGTGGCGGCGTTCCTCCCGCGTTCTTGCCAGAGGCCTGGCGAGCTCGCGACAGCCTGTTGGGTAAAATACTCAAATGGGCGTCAGTGACACATGCTCGCGCAAGTGTGGCCACTAAATCATCCGGACTCGACATCTGGTTGGCCACCACCTTTTGATTTAGAACTCCTTGCGTTGACCCTTCCACCCGGTCCCTGATGATCAGTCGCAGTTCTTCTGGAACGGTGGTGATGGTGGCTCCTTCCTGATCTCCATCGTCACTGGACTTCTTCTTCGTCAACGCTCTCTTCACCAGTGCTTCCTTGAAGTGATCTTGCAGTTCCCTCATGAATTTCTTCAGAGGAGCCAACAGATGTCCAGATGGTCTGTCCCCGCTCGCTTGGGCTGTCCGTAGGGCATGTGTACGTGGTGATGCGGTCTCGTAGCTTCCGTAGAGAGAGCAACAATCTGTCCTCAGCTTCCAGCTCCTTTAGCTTGGTTATTTCTAACCGCTGCTTGTCCCTCTCTGCCTACTCCTGCTCGACTGGTCGTCGGGGCGGCGGGCAGTTCGGGGGTTCTTCCTCAGGTTCCTCTGGTGGAGGTGGAGGCTGGGACTGTTGAGGTGGTTGTGACTGTGGTAAAGTGACACTTGGAGTTGGAATGTTGGGCAGTTGGGCCAATGCACCAGACCAGGGCGGCTGAGTACAATTCTGACAGAGTGGAACTTGCTCACACGTTCGGTTGGGCCCCAGCGTGACGTCCCATACTAACACAGAGGCGACCTTAACCCCTCCAGCTGGGGATAACAGCAGTTTTCCGCATCTGCTGCAATCCGTGCCGCTCTTAACAGCCTGATCCCGCCTTGGTCCTACCAGCTGCATCACCGGGCTGATCAGTGACTCCCGAGCCCTGTGGTTCTGGGCATGCCCATAGCTAATCGCTAGGGTGGAGTATTGTTTGGCTATGGCCACTGCCGTCTGAGCATCAGCGTCGTGGCGCCTCACGTAGTCCCTGATACCCTGTTCTACAGTGATGGGTACCAGTGGGTCTCTCCACTCTTCCAGGGCTTCGTGGCTTGGTGGGGCCGCCTTAGCCGATGACGCTGAGCCTGATACCTCATCATTGCCAGACTTGGACGGGGATCCTCCGGACTCTGATCGGGTGGTTATGGCTAAACGCCACGCCTCGTCGGGACTCAGAGAGGGGTGTCGAGCGTTAGTCCAGTCATACCAGACCCACTCCGACTCCTCAGGTGTGGGTGCTACTGCGCAGATGGCCTCCTTTCCCTTCAGGACCTTTCATCTCTGGGTTGCTATCAAGGCTTCCCAGCCCTCTTCTTCCTAGCTCACCTCCTCACCCCGAGCTGCTGCCCATGCGATGGCCTTCTGACGCTCTTCTGGAAGGCACTCAAAAGCCTGGTCCCGCAGGGCTTTGTCTTTGAACAAGGTTCTGACAGCGTCATTCCTTCCGTCAGCTCAGACTCCAGAGCTGATACCTGAGAAGCAGGCTCCTCAACTACAGCCTTCCATTTTGCTGCCTTGACTGACCTCTTCTTAACCAGCTGCTTCTTTCGCCTCCGTTGCCGTCTGCTGCTGCCGCTGCTGCTACCTCTGCCTCTACGCCTGCTGCCGCTGCCGCTGCTCGTTCCGGGGAAACTGTGGAGTCACTGGACCCGCTGCTGTCGCTGGGAGGGAAGCGGGGAATTGGTGAAAAGCCTGGTGGGTATGCTAATCCGCTTCTGGGTATTTCCACCCATTGCTGCACGGCTAGCTGTCTCTGGGCTTCTGCTGGGATCGTCGAGAGTGCTGTGAAGGCGTTGCGGGTAGGGGTCGCTCCACTTTCCCTAGCGCGCGCTCTGCCAAAGTTCACTCCTGCAAAGAGTTTCCTTGGTAGCCCCTCCTGGTGTAACAGGGTTCCGTGTTTGAGAGCGCGTCTGTATTCCCTCTCTGTCACTCCTGCTTGCAGCACTGCCAACTCCTGCGGGGAGGCCGGATGCCAAAGGATCTTCCCATTCCGGGTGCGTGGCTCACTATAGAACCACTGCGTGAGGGTCTTCTTCTCTTCAGCTGATAGTGCAACTATCTGTTACCTCACAGGGGCTGAAGCTTGTGACTCCGCGCTGTCTCCACTGTGGTCACTCCACGAAGTGCCGGCTCCCTCTATCCATCTTACTACCCTGACCTTCTGGTCCTTCCCACACTATCTTACTGTACGCACGGTCCAGGGCCATTTGCTCAGGCGACCGGGGATCCTTCCTCCTGTCTGGCGACCTCTGCCTGTCCCCTTGAGGAGCTGAGGGCTGTCCAGCTGGCTGAGCCTGCCGAGCTGGCTGAACTGGGAGCTCTGATGGCTGAAGGCTGGCTGATTCCCTCATAACTCTGATAGACCGCGCTCCTTCCTGCAGCTGCGGTCCGACTCTCTCCAGGGCAGCTATCAACTCCTGGCTGGCCAGATCCTTCCTTGTTTCCATTGCTGGGCGCGGTGTTGCTGGAAGGGGCAGTGCCGGGAAGTCCTCTGCGGAGACACTGGAATTTGGTAATACAAAATCCACGTGTTGAAATGCTGACGCTGGCTGAGTCGGATTCTCGCCAGGGCCTCCGGCGCTCAGGACAGGTGAGGGATTCTGGCCGTGGGCCGCTGGGACTGCGCTTGCTTGGGCGGCTGGGGCCGCACCTGCATTGCCCGCTGAAGCAACGCTTGCTGACTGTTCCGTCGTTGAAGATGAGGACACCGTGGCAGTCGTGTTAGAAGACGATTGACCAGTCGCAGCAGAACTGACGATGGCTCTACTGTGCTGAATTAGTAGTTTTGTGCGCTCCGATAACCTCCTGGTCCGTTCTGCGCGCCCCTCGCTGGCTACTGCCAGTCCTCCCAGCGTCGTCGTCGAACCAGTCAGCGTGCTCGCGGAAATTTCGCCAGAGCCTCCGGCGCACAGGGTCGATGTGGGGACCTTATCCCCCACCGTTGGGCAAGCAACCACAGCTGCGCCTCCAGATGCTGGCGACGCCGAAGTTTCGCCAGGGCCTCCGGCGCACAGGGTCGATGTGGGGACCCTATCACTCAGAGGGAAAAACGTGACTAATCTGTACCTAATTCGGACTTCGTTAGGTACCTGCATATCACAGTTTAAGTATCTATTTGACACCAGTTAGACACAGTTTAAGTATCTATTAGACACAGTTTAAGTATCTATTAGACACAGTTTAAGTATCTATTAGACACAGTTTAGGTATGATTTAGGCACAGTTTAAGTATCTATTAGATACAGTTTAGACATCTGTTAATAACCGTTTTAGTACCCGCTAGGTGCTTATTAGGCATTGTTTAGGTTCCTTCTAATCACCGTATGTTTTATTCGCGCGTATATATGCTGATAATAACCGTTGAGAAATGAGTACAGCTAACCGTTGAGAAAACAATATTGCCGTTGAGAAAATAATATTGCCGTACGTGACCCAATTCAGAAACCAATACTACTAACCGTTGAAGTCAATATAATATATTTTATCGGTATGCTTGCAAGTAGTATTTGACTCTCACTTTAGTATTTGAGTCAACGTATTAAATAAGTTGGCACGAATTGTTACCGTTGCGTCCATGCAAGAACTACTCGAAATTGTGAAACTATGTGTCTAACAGCACAACATAAACTGCACATGCACAGAGCAAACAATGCACTGGGTGGGTGACTAGGCATTCGAAACAGCACAAAGCATATGAATGCATCTCAGGAAAGTAAACACGTTTATTACAGCATAAAATTTGACACTTACAGTCTATAGTAGTTTACGTTCTCGGATTCTACAAAGCTATTCTACTCGAGTAGATCTACAGATCTTCTACTGTGCTTGTACCACAAGTCAGTTTAACAAAATCGTCTAGCAGCGCAACTAGCTAAAGGCGGTCCCAGCGTCATCGACAGGTGGACCGTATCGACATTCCATCAGCAGTCGGTTACCAATTCCAGCGAAATCTGCGGTTGCACAAAACAAAAGTCAGGCCTTGTTAGCACAAAAATACTATAAATAACGGAAACAGAGCTTATTACAATAATAATAATACACGCAGCAGAGCGAACATGCACAAACAAGTCGTATATATCAACAAGCTCACCTGCGCTTTTTCCCAGTGATATTATTGATGCTCCCCGCCCTATGCGCGCTGCCACTCAAATATCACAGTGTTAGCATTCAAAACAAATACACATCACAGAAAACTGAAAGTCTCAGCGGGGTGAGTTGGCTTCGAACCGACAACTCCCAGCCCGATGGGCTGGTGAGACGCACAAATCGACCACCCCCTTCTAGGCAATGAACACCAGGCCTGTATGCGCACGTATGCTAGTAAACAACAAAGTACATGCTACTCGTGCAAAATATAATAATGGCAAAAAGGAAAGCTCAAAGGAAATACAACCAAACCAGTGCTCTACACTGCTTTGCAGCGGTTGAGGGCGTGGGCTGGACAACGTTTGTGCGGCTAATCGTTGCTTCTATCTTTTGTCTACACGTGAACAGCTACAGCGGTCAGCGCGGTTCTCCATGGCGGACGATGTCGTTCGAATGATATCTGGATCGATATTTGTGCCAGGCTGCCAACCCATTTTGATTCGATCGGCATTTATTTCGATCTGACAGCACACGCACCAGTAATCGACGATGTTGAATATATCGAATCGAGATATGATACTACCATGATCGTCCGCGGCCTGTTGACCTGTAGCTGTTCATGGGTACAGGGAAGATAGAATTAGATAGAACGTTTAACTACAATCATAAACGCCGTTCAGCTCGGGCCGCCAACCGTTGCAAAGCAGTACCGTGCACTGGTCTGCTTGTATTTGTTTTTGTAGGCTTTCATGTTTGTGATTGTGTTTTCCACGAGCGGCTCGTATTTTGTTGCTTACCAGGTTTGAGTGGTGTTTATGGGTGTCAGCTTTGATGTGCTTAGCTGTGCTTACTGGCATTCGCGCGCACGCATGCCTGGTGTTCATTGCGTAGAAGGGGGTGGTAGACACAGTAGTATGTGCGTCTCTCCAGCCCATCGGGCTGGGAGTTGTTGGTTCGAAGTCAACTCACCCCGCTGAGAATTTCAGTTGTCTGTGTTGTATATTTGTTTTGAATGCTAACACCGTAATATCTGAGTGGCAGCGCGCATGGGGCGGGTAGCATCAAGATAGCATCAAGAACATCACTGGGCAAATGCGCAGGTGAGCTTGCTGATATGACTTGCTTGTGTGACATGCTCGCTGTGTTGCATTTATTGTAACCTCTGTTTCCGTTATTTCTATTATTTTTGTGCTAACTAGGCCTGGCGTTTTGTGCAACCGCAGATTTCGCTGGAATTGGGAACTGCTGCTGGCATGTCGACACGGTCCGCCTGTCGATGACGCTGAGACCGCCCTTCGCTAGTTGCGCTGGCTGACGACTTTGTTCAAGTGGCTAGTGGTATAGTCTTAGTAGAAATTCTAAAGAACTTCTCAAGTAGAACAGTGTTGTAGAATCTTACACATAGTAAGTATCAAAATTTATGTTGTAATAAACGTGTTTATTTTATTTGCTGAGATGCATGCATAATTATGCGTTGTTCTGTTTCGTGTGCTTAGCTACCCACGCAGTGCATGCTCGCATGGCATACAGTAATTTATCACTGCATCATCTGAAACTTCATTTTGTTTGCTGCATGCAAGAATAACACGGCTAGGAAAGCATGCAGTATGAATTATCAGCTCTAAGAGTTATTGCGTGGGCGCAACGTTGAAATCAGTTGACAAAACGTTGACTGGTCAAAGATTGATCCGACCGGAACATACCAAGTAAATAAATTGTTGACTTAAACGGTTAATAGTAGTGGTTTCTCAACGGTTAGTAGTAGTATTTATTTCCCAACGGTTACGTATAGTATAATTATGTGTAATTTAGTGTTCGTTTCTCAACGGTTACATGTAACAGTATTTGTTTCTCAACGGTTACGCGTGAGTAAAAAATAAACCTCACCAACTCGTAAGAACCTGTACTTAATACAACCTAGCACATTGAATATCCAATAGGTGATATATGATATAATGCATCGAATAGCAAGCAATGATATCTCGTGGCGCGAATGCACTGCGCGAATAAAACATACGGTGATTAGAAGGAACCTAAACAATGCCTAATAAGCACCTAGCGGGTACTAAACCGGTTATTAACAGATGTCTAAACTGTATCTAATAGATACTTAAACTGTGTCTAAATCATACCTAAACTGTGTCTAAATCATACCTAAACTGTGTCTAATAGATACTTAAATTGTGTCTAATAGATACTTAAACTGTGTCTAATAGATACTTAAATTGTGTCTAATAGATACTTAAACTGTGTCTAACTGGTGTCAAATAAATACTTAAACTGTGATATGCAGGTACCTAAAAAGTCCGAATTAGGTACAGATTAGCTACGTTTTTCCCTCTGAGTGCATCCCCCACCGTTGGGCAAGCGACCACAGCTGCTCCTCCAGATAGTGGCGATCTCAAAATTTCGCCAGGGCCTCCGGCGCACAGGGTCGATGTGGGGACCCGATCCCCCACCGTTGGGCAAGCAACCACAGCTGCGCCTCCAGATGCTGGCGACGCCGAAATTTCGCCAGGGCCTCCGGCGCACAGGGTCGATGTGGGGACCCTATCCCCCACCGTTGGGCAAGTGACCACAGCTGCATCTTCAGATACCGGTGACGTTGAAATTTCGCCAGAGCCTCCGGCGTACAGGGTCGATGTGGGGGCCCGATTCCCCACTTTCGGGTAAGTGGTCGCAGAGACTGACTGTGCTGCCAAAGCCGCCATATTCATTCTTTCCAGCTCCTGCAACTTAGTGGCAACAGGAGTGAAAACAGGGGAATGAACAGGGGTCACCAGTGCTGGAATATCCCCTACAGGCTCACTGGGCAATGTACCCGGTGGTACTGGGCTCACTGGTACTTGCACAACTTCTCCCCCCCCTGCCGAGGGGTTAATTCCTGCACTGGCAACGTTCACCAAAGGTGTCACAGCAGGTGGTTGCTGCACAGCTGCTTCTGCCGCCGCCGGAACAGGACAGGACAGGGCCCAATTCGTCGCTACCGATGCTGCTGGGTACGGGGAAAGCTCGGGCACTGGCAAATTCGGTACCGCGGGAGACAACATACCCGGTGAAGGGTACCCCATTGGCACACCGTACGCGGCTGCCGGCAACGGGGTGTCCTGTGGCCACAAGGCACGTGGCGGCAGCTAGTGCTGTTGACCATACTGCTGCTGCTGCAGGGAAATTTGCTGCTGAAAGTTCCGCTGTTGAGCCAAATCTTCACGGGGCTGCTGCTGCACAGCTGCAGCCAAATTTGACCGGCCGGCGTTGACATAATTGGACTGCCGTTGGAATTACGCTCGTCGTACCCACTGCGGGGGCCAGGAAAATTGTCACGGGGACGGTGAAATAAATATATATGAGGGTTGTGATATATAAATTTATTTGTCTACTAAAATCACGGAAGCTGGCCAGTGAAGCAGGCTAGGTCACACACTTGAACTAAGATGAGATAATAAAAGCGAGACATAGTTTTATTGTCTCAGCTCACGGGAAGCAGGCTGGCCTGGAACCTCAGATTGAGGGGTGACAGAGAGGGCTGAGGCACCCCCCAGTGTGGGGGGTCAAAGTCTCTGTCTCCATGACACCACCTCACCCCGAAGAGGTGAGGTGCCCGAGGTGCCCAGAGCAAGGAGCAAGCAACCCAAACCCTAGAGATACAAATTGCTACGGACCCAAGGGACCACTATTGTCCAATCAGGCAAAGCATGCACGAGGGGACGCCGGTCCGAAGCAAGGTGCACAATTCTAAAGCGGGCTACTGCCCCAAGGGCTCTACTTTCCATCGCGAGCTGGTGCATTTCTCGAGGCGAGATCGTTGGCGGAGATGGACGGGATCCAGACAGGCGAATCACGAAGGGCTGGCCAGTCAACCTCATCGTCGAGCTCCTGGATGCTGAGAGCCGAGACCGGCTGGAGACCACCACCGCCCCCGACGTCCATGGAGCAATCGTCGGCGGGGAGGTCGGTGCCATCCAGCGCCGGGGTGGGCGCCGAAAAGCGGACGGTCATGGCAGACGCACCCTGCGGCGGGGCATCGGTCTGCGGAGGGGGCTCGAGCTCCTGGAGGGAGTGAGCCCGCGGAGTAGCAGCAGCCGACGGCGGCCATGCGGTGAGGGGCGGCGGAGCACTTGGGGGAGGGGGGGCCTTGGGCGGAGCCCGTCCCGGCACGAATGCCGCGGTGCACGAGTACACGCAAATGCCGTCGGTGTCCATGTGTCCTGTGGTGACACCCCAGAGACGGAAGCAGGTGATGCACGGCATGCCCGTGCCCTCCCACACCAGATAAACACACTATTCGATGAAAATGACATTATCATATGTCATTTTTGGATTTATATATATTTCATAAAAATCGGGGTTTAGTGATATTTATGCGCGAAATAGGGATACATAAAGGCGACAAGCTAGAAAAGTGCAGTATGCGTACAATGAAAACGCCGAAATATGCATACATGTATCATTCTTTATTCAAATGTTTACGAGCAGAGTACTTTTCACCCTATACCGTCGAGGCATGACTGATACTATCAGTCAGGGCGGTCGACAAATCCTACTAATTTATTCAGCATTCTCTTCTGCCTCATCTTCTTCTAACTCTTCTTCCTCAGATTCGACAGTGGCTGCTTCCTTCCCCTTCGTCGTCGGTTCGCTCTTCGTTTTGGGCTTCAACACGGCATCCTGATCGGGCTCGGCGTTGAAATTGATCAGCCGTTGCTGCGCAGAGCTGACCATGTACTGGTCGTGGTCGAAGCCGATCGCGTTCATACCACACCTCATGACGGCCATGGACGTCGAGCCGACGCCGCAGCAAGCGTCGAGAATCCAGTTGAGTGGATGGCCGTTCTCATCCGTCTTGCCCGGATTGTCACCGAGCATGTGGCACTGGATCAGCTCCATCAACAGTGCTAGGGGTTTCTGATGGTTATTCACGACTTTGCCCTCGCGTTTGAACATCTGGTGCACAACCGGGAAGCCGCGCAAAAGTGACGCGCGGCTCAGACGTTCACCTTCCCCAAAATCAAAGTTGGACATCCACTCCGGCTTTTTAGAAGACTCCATCTGGGCATTGCTCTTTACATGGTACCCCAAGACGCCACATTCAACGTCATTGTAGCAACAGGCCTTGTTGGGGTTCATGTTCACGTTCGCCTTGTGCCAGAAGAACCGCTCCGCGCGGCCGGAGCAGTAATTGTCAATCACCTCCAGGAAATCGTTTTGTTGGACGAAACCGCAAAAGATCGCGATTGTCCATGCCGGGGCGGTGGTCTTGGCGTTGAAAGACTCCAGGAACGGTTGCACCTCCTCCTTGGTCATCGCGTCCGGAGTCTTCTCCTTGTCAAGGGCGTAATTGCAGTCGATGATCGTCCCCGTGAAGGGCAGTCTCGGGACGTCCTTCATATCGTTCATGCTGCCCTTGACGATCTTCCAACGAGGGAACATCGGCACGTCCGTCTCATGTGTGGGCTCGTCGTCCTCCAGGCCTGCCTCTCCTGGAACCTTAGGCTCCGGCCCGTCGGTCCGCGCCTCCCGATAGAGTTTGATGTCGACTTTCACCTCGATCTGTTGCAAGCCTTGGATGTGAGCCGCTCGTGGCGCCTGCGCTTCTTTGAGATTCGCCCGCGCGTTCTCGACGTAATTCAAGATCGCGTGCGGAACTTCCCCAGACCCCCCCCGGCGCGCTCCCCCCTGAGTTGAAGGTAAGCAGCCGATCAACGACTCGATTTTCTCTTGGGAGCTCCAGTAGGGGGTGAACTCGGCCTTGAATTCGTCCCAGGTTTGCAATCCCGCCGCGGACACCAAGTGCTTCTGCACCATGCGTTCCTTCTTGAACTGGCTTATCATCTGGCCCCCCTCTTTTACTGACAACTCCTTGTTAATAATCAGGCGCAGAAACGTGTCCACCTTGTCGAACTCCGCATCCCCCGCCAAGCCGCCCAAGTTAATCCAGAACGTCATACCCATGGATTTGGCATTGTGGAGAAACTGAGCTTCTTCCACCAAAATGCCTGCCCCTCTAGACGAGCCCGCTCCGTGGTCCCCGCCTCCTCGTTGCACCTCGTCTTCCATCTGTAAGTAAAAAAAACATTTTTAGCATGTCTTAAAATATAGAAAAGGATGCTTTGGGAGGGAGAACACTGTTTGAAGCAGAAGTAAAAAGTAATTTACCTGTCGGTTGGAGGTGCCCTTTTTGCCAGCTTTCTTGGCGGGTCCCTTAGCGGGCGAAGATGAGGCCTTGCGCTTTTTGGTCTTCGAAGCCAAAGGGTTTTTCATGGCCTTCAGGTCAAACTTTCTGTAAGCCTCCATGATGCTAACGCAGAGGTCCCACGTCTGCGGCCGGAAATTGGCAATTGTCCAGTGCATGAAGTAGTGGTTGATTTGCGTGGCGCCGAACACAGAACGCTTGGACATCGCTACTTGCTTCACATGCGTCTCCATCGACTGGTTCAAGTGAGACATTACGGGGTACCAATCTGTGACCCGATCGAGGTGAGCGTTGATGTCATCGTCCAGCACCTTCACCCTCACCTCTACCTCAGGGAGTGCCTCAGGATCTCCCTCGTGCTCAGACGTCTCCACATTCTCGATGTACTGGAATCCCTTGGGATATTTCTCGGGATCCGGGACTGAAAATCCATGCTCTGATTCGAACCTCGCCATTTTTTCCACCAGCCCTCCGACCTCGTAATGCCCAGGTTGATAAGGGGTACCCCCTTCGGTGTCCTCGGGGACGCTGGCGACGAACTCGGAGATCAACGCTTCTCGGTAAACGGTGTACACGACCCCATGCTTTTCGAAAAGGGTCGAACGGAGCCCTTGCATGAACCGAGTGTTGTCTTTGCCTTTCTGCTTCTGGTCGATCTGGTTCTGCATCTCGCCTAAGAAACACGCTATTCGATGAAAACGACAATATGGAATGTCATTTTTCAATTCAATTATAGATAGCTAAATAATTCCAAGGCGTACGAAAATAACGTATTTTCCGACGAGACGTGAGACGCACGTATAAACGCGGGTGCCGGTGAAGCTAATAGATACGTACGTATGAGTGCTCATAATCAATTCACAAGCACATGCAAGCATTCAATGTGGTAAACACGATACAAAATATGATGCGGTGACTAATTTCATTTTGTACATGTGTTTTATTAATGTTCAGGACTAGTCGTTAGCACTGCGACCACAATCTACGCGGTATCTGCTCGGATACGTACGTATGAGTGCTTATAATAAATTCACAAGCACATGCAAGCATTCAATGTGGTAAACACGATACAAAATATGATGCGGTGACTAATTTCATTTTGTACATGTGTTTTATTAATGTTCCGGACTAGCTGTTAGCACTGCGACCACAATCTACGCGGTATCTGCGTTCATTCCAGGTTCAAGACAGGCATTTGGCACGGCGTGCACTATTTACTCGGCTGGTGCGTCTTCGGCAGGTGCGGAAGGATCGCTGTCTCCTGGTGCGCCTTCTCCTGCCTCTCCTTCTCCCTCTTCCTCTTCGCCTTCTCCTTCCTCTCCTTCTCCTGCCTCGGGTTGCCCAGAAACCGTGCCGGTTTCAGCAAGTGGATCTTCAGCGGATTCTTCACCGTCGCCTTCAATCAACTCGTTGATGTCCTTAGTGCACTCGGCGATTTCTTTCTTCTTTTTGAGGTTTTCCTCCTCTATGCGTGCATCCTCTTTGAGCTGCGCCGTTTCCTCGAGTGACATGCATTCCGTATCGCCGTCAGGCTCGTCGGCAATGTTCCCAAGCCGCTGACTGGCTGCTCCCACCATGTCTTCGTCGGAGTCGAACGCGACAGCGTTCAAGCCGCACCGGAGAGCTGCCATTGTGGCCGTCGCGACCCCACACCCTGCATCCAAGATCCAGTTGGGTGACGAATCGTTGTTTAACTGGGCGAAAGGTGCGGGTCCCATCATGTGGCAGTTGATGAGCTCTATTAGCAGGTGCTGGGGCTTCTGGTGAGCGCATACCACTTTCCCATCGTCTCGGAAGGGTTGCTTGACGACAGAATACCCCTCCAACACATTCGTCCTCGAGCCCGCCTCCGCATCCTTCGTCGAGAAGTCGAAGTCGCGCATCCATGGTTTGCGAGTGGATTTTTCCCCGGACTCATGGTCCGCCATTTGGAACCCGATGACAGCCGCTTCGAGGACATTGTACCGGATGGCTTTGTTGGCACCTACATCCTGGTTCTCCTTGCGCCACCATATGCGCTGGGCCCCACCGTTGCATTTGCTCTCCAGGGTCTTCAGGAACCCGGTCTGCTGAGCAAACCCACAAAATATCAATATTGTCCAGTCCGGCGAGGTGGTGAGCGCCGCAAAGGCATCTATGAACTTGATCAGGTCGGGCTCGGATAACGCGTGCTCTGACACCTCCGTATCGAAGTCGTAAATAACGTCCAGTATCGTCCCCACGTAATTCATCTTCCGGACAGACTCGAGTTTCGTCAACTCGTGTTTGTAGATCATGTAGCCGGTTTGAACCTCCTTCCACTCGTACTCTTTCTCAAGCCGTGCCTCCTTACCATCCTCCACAAGGGGGGAGGGAAGTGCCACCTATTATACCGCAAACCGCTTGTTGATATTTGAATGACCCAAAATTGCTAGCGCAATAAAACATGCAACTACATGAGGAGCACGACTATTACAACAAAGAATCTATGTTGAAAGAATGCACACCTTAACTGTATTGGAGACGTAGTTGACGGGCAACTTGACGAGGTCTCCCTCTCCGGCCTGACACCGGGAAAGCCATGTGTTGCAGTCTGCGACGAATTGGACGATGGCCTTGGGAACCGTGAGCTGACTCCCCCCTCGCCCAGTTTTACCTTGTTTCACCGCCTTGATGCATCGCTCGATGGCCTCCTGGCAAGCCCAAGTCTCACCGTATTTCTTCTCAAAAGCATCCCAATTCTCCACCCCAGATTGCGACACGATCCAGGCCTGAACGTTGCGTTGGGCCTTGAACCTCTTCAGGGTTTCAATCGCCTCTTGGATGGTGATCTCAGTGGTCAGGATTTTCTTCAGAGCGCCGTTCAAGTAATCAACCTCCACGTCCGAGTGAAACCCGAGCATCGTCACTCTGGAAAAAGGACATGTTCAACTCCTTCTTCTGACTCGCTCTCCTTCACGATTGCCTGCTGCAAAGGCTGTGCCGGCTGACCGACACTCAACGTGTTACCGGCGCTTCGAGGAACACGCCTAGACCTGGCCTTGCTACCCGACGTCTTCTTCTTGAGGTCGACACCTACATCCTTCAACGCCTCCTCCGCCCCAGACGTCTCGGTAGTCATGTCAACGATCTCACTCTCCGGAGTCCAGGTCTTGCGTTTCTTACTCGCGACCCCTTGGTGGGGGTCTTAGTCTGCCCCTTCAGAATACCCGCGCCGTACGCATGCATGATTCTAATAATGTGGTCCCAAGTGTCCTGACGCACTGTAGCCATCGACCAATTCGTTGCGTAGTCGTTGGCGTAGGAGATGTGATTCATTTGCAACACCTCCGCCTTAATCTGAAACTGCTGAGCCGATGTCAAATAGTACCAGACCGGGAACCATTTGCCACTTTCAACGTCTCCCCCGAAAAGCTCCCGGTCATTCACATTGGCCCAGTCCCCCTTCGACAGCTTCTCGTAGACCTGCTTCCTATTCCTTGGAAGCCTGAAAGTCTTGGGATCGTGCTTTTCCAACTGCTTCACCAGGCCGTCCTCCGTCCAGTCTTGGGCCTGAACGTCCCATTCCGTGATGCCACAATGCCAATAGAGTTTGTGGAGAGGGCCCTTCGATGCCTGCATGGTTTGCCGAGAAATTACGGTTAGTAACATTCTTTTACTTTAAGTAAGTAAGAGCTTTAAGTGACAAAGATGGATAAGTTACATTATTTTCTCAGAAATCACCTGCATGCCAGTTCGCATGGATTTTATGATTTGCTGGTGCGACTTGCCCTTCACGTTCTGGTCGACGGTGTTCTGCTCGTCAGCCAAAAGTCGGACCATGTCAGACTGTAGATTAAAATACAATTTGCACTCGATCTGCTGAAAAGCTTCGTTATCTGGTTGTTCTTGGTGAAGCTCCCGCCGAGCGGTGAGGCTATGTTGGTGCCCGAAGCACACGAAACGATATACGCCGTCGTACACCTTACTGGGGTCAAACTCCTCCGCGCTTGTGAGGTGCTCCCCAGAGCGCGCCCATACAACGTACACTAGGGAGGTGTTCTGAAAACCGTGTGGGTTCCAAGCCATGCTCTCTTTCAAGTTCATGACTTGCGCACGGTCCTCATCCCTGATGCGCTCGTAGTCCTCAGCCTGTATAATGTACTGGATAGGTATGTTGAAGGTACACCCCTTGACGTCTTTGGCGTCAACGACTCTGGGGTACCGGTGGTTATACTCAATCTGATGCCGAATCGTCTTAGAATGAGCTAGTGAACGCCGCTGTTTCGGCAAAGAGAGCAAGGACTGCCAGTTCTGCGCTGCTTGCTCAGCATTCTGTTCTTTGGCCGCCTTCGCTGTCTCTCCAGGCCCGTAAGCCAACAATGAGCCGCCCGGACCACGATTAGCAGCCAGGTCGCTTTCTGCTGCAGGTGTCAATGGTACCTATATTGTAATATAAAAATACAAAGTTAGTCACTAACAGATAACACCTCATCAGGTTAATGAGCAATTCAAAACAATACTCATGTTCATTATAAAATTGTTAAGGGGAAAACACAAAGGTAAGAAACTTTGCTCATTAAGCTAATGAGACATACTTTACATTACAAGCTAATGATACATATTTTATTAACATCGGTCTTGATCAATTACGGTTGTCAATGTGAGTTTATGCCTACTTCTTTAGCTTTGCTTTACTACATTCCTGTCGATGGCTCAACTTCCAGTGATGCTTCGCACAATCACGTGAACAATATACTGCTTGTCGACAGCCACCACATCGCTTCTCTCCTTGTTTACCACAATTTAAACAGAGACACTGGTGTGCTGACACCGAGGACTTTCCGAACCGATCTTTGTTCGCCTCCCGAACAGCAGATTCTGTGAAGCATGCGGTCCAGCCGTGTGGAAGCTTTACTGGTGAATTAAAGTCGGTTGTGCCGGAATCCTGCAGTATAGGGAAAAAAAGAAAAACTGCTCATTAACCTAATGAGGCTTTTTGTTCAAGCTTTGGTCAGTCATCGAAATTATCGGGTAAAACAGTCAGGCATGTCATATTATGACAGTAGGTACCATACAGACTATAAAGAAAAAGAAAACACGACAAGGTCAGAAAGTTTGCAAAACTGCTCATTAACCTAATGAGACTTTTTGTTCAAGCTTTGGTCAGTCATCGAAATTATCGGGTAAAACAGTCAGGCATGTCATATTATGACAGTAGGTACCATACAGACTATAAAGAAATAGAAAACACGACAAGGTCAGAAAGTTTGCAAAACTGCTCATTAACCTAATGAGACTTTTTGTTCAAGCTTTGGTCAGTCATCGAAATTATCGGGTAAAACAGTCAGGCATGTCATATTATGACAGTAGGTACCATACAGACTATAAAGAAATAGAAAACACGACAAGGTCAGAAAGTTTGCAAAACTGCTCATTAACCTAATGAGACTTTTTGTTCAAGCTTTGGTCAGTCATCGAAATTATCGGGTAAAACAGTCAGGCATGTCATATTATGACAGTAGGTACCATACACACAATAAAGAAATAGAAAACACGACAAGGTCAGAAAGTTTGCAAAACTGCTCATTAACCTAATGAGACTTTTTGTTCAAGCTTTGGTCAGTCATCGAAATTATCGGGTAAAACAGTCAGGCATGTCATATTATGACAGTAGGTACCATACAGACTATAAAGAAATAGAAAACACGACAAGGTCAGAAAGTTTGCAAAACTGCTCATTAACCTAATGAGGCTTTTTGTTCAAGCTTTGGTCAGTCATCGAAATTATCGGGTAAAACAGTCAGGCATGTCATATTATGACAGTATGTACCATACAGACTATAAAGGAAAAGAAAACACGACAAGGTCAGAAAGTTTGCAAAACTGCTCATTAACCTAATGAGGCTTTTTGTTCAAGCTTTGGTCAGTCATCGAAATTATCGGGTAAAACAGTCAGGCATGTCATATTATGACAGTATGTACCATACAGACTATAAAGGAAAAGAAAACACGACAAGGTCAGAAAGTTTGCAAAACTGCTCATTAACCTAATGAGGCTTTTTGTTCAAGCTTTTTTAAGACACAATAATAATTAAAAGAATGACAAATAACTTAAAATTTATTACAGGACTTTCAAAAATATTTGAACTTACCGCGGTTGGAAGTACTCCAGTGCCACCCATGTCCGTATCGATTGACTCGTCCAAGAGACTGAACGGTTCTGAAGACTTCTCAGGACACTTCCAGAATTCTTCGTTCTCGGAATTTCGCCACATTTCATTTAAAAAAGAACTGTAAGCAGCAGCAGGAACTGTGTTATTTGCTCGGGTAACAAGCTCATCCAGCCTGTTCTTGCGCACTGTGTAAGCAGGCGCCACGCTGCTAATCAGCATATTTTCAGCGTCAAGACGGACAGCCATATGCTCATGCGCGCGTTCGCCCGTTGTCAGCACGTACACCGGCGTATTGCCGCCGCCGGCTGGCGCAGCGCCAGCGAAGGAGATACGAAGGTTCTCATCGGCGTTTGCTGGCAAAAGAGGCAAGTTTTTCTGAACTGTACCGCCATCGGCAGTTGCGAGAAAAACAGATACTCGCAGCCAATGGCCCTGTAAACTAGGTACGCGCTCAACAGACCACTGCTTGTCGGGTAGCTGTATTACGTTTCCTGCGCTCAACAATGTGCGAAATTGGTCCGCAGTTGCCATTATTTTGATTCACGCAAAAGTAGAAAAAAAAGGCGATGAGCTGTAAGCAGTGTTATGCAAAGTAGGTTTTGGATTGTGAGGAAGACTGGTCGAGTTTATGAAATTTCAATAAGTTCCGTGCTCTCGTCATCAAAATCCGAGAATTGCGAATCGAAGTATTTTATTGGACGGGCCGAAAGCGACAAAGAACTTGAATCTGCATTCAAGTTCTCCATTTCGATTGATGACATCTGTACTCGATCCGGGAACTTGAGTACATAATGATGTTATTGGACAAAGTTTAGTCGATCGATCCGATGAATTTAATATGACCGACCGTAATATTCAAATTCAAAGTCATCGGCTGTCGCCCCTGACGAAACTCGGAATGAACTCTCGTCGTTTTCATTTCTCGGAAATCTGCTTCATAAGATTTTTGAACTATTTTTCTGATGGGGCCGTTCTGGCAAATAGCTGACGAAGCTATCGACGAAGTTATTGACCTTTCACAGCCTGCAATATACTACACCCAGAAGGAAGACGATATCATAGAAATAGAAACCGACGTATTTCGCTCATCGCCAGTTAACGCTCGTCGCTCATCGCTATACGTACAAAACAGTTTGCGACGATGAGATATTATGCTTTCCGTGCGTTGAAACGCCAATGCACTCGAAAAGCGCAGAAACTCCAATGACTGCAAACTTGCAAAAGACTAGCGACTCACGCGCGACTCAGCGCTCATCGGACTCTGATGACACAATAAACACGCAAGAGTCTAGTACGCGAAAGATCACAAGTGTTGACTTCAATGAGATAACGCAAAGCCTTGAAGCAAGCTTTAGTTCGTACTCCGTGGGTGACGAAAAGAGTGAAAGTGTGCTGAATGGGAAAACAACTAAGGTCGGTAAAGAACGAGCAGTTTACACATCAGCAAAAAGAAAACCCAAAGAAAAGAGTCAAATAACAATCAAAGAACGAAACCTTTCACAGTCCGACATAGAAAGTATTGCAATTTATCGGTGCAAATGCAAATCGTTTTGCTCATTAATGTTTCACACATCAGCCTTAGCAGCTCAACGCAAAATGTTTTGGGACTTGTCTCAAAAAGATCGTAAAGAATGGATGATAAGAGATCTTATGAAGAGCGGAACCAGAACTTGTGACTCAAGGTTCATATTTATGTTCTTCATATGTGACAGACCGGTAAGTATGCCAAAACTGCTCATTAGCTTAATGAGCGGTTTACCTTCCTTTTTATAGAATTCCCTTGAAGAATAACTTTTTGTTCATATTCCTGAAATTTTGCCAAAACTGCTCATTAAGCTAATGAGCAGGTTTTCTTCTTTCTTTTAGAATTCCCTTGAAGTATAAATGTTTGTGCATATTCCTGAAATTTCGCCAAAACTGCTCATTAAGCTAATGAGCAGGTTTTCTCTTTTTTTATAGAATTCCCTTGAAGTAAAAATGTTTGTGCATATTCCTGAAATTTTGCCAAAACTGCTCATTAAGCTAATGAGCAGGTTTTCTCTTTTTTTATAGAATTCCCTTGAAGTATAAATGTTTGTGCATATTCCTGAAATTTTGCCAAAACTGCTCATTAAGCTAATGAGCAGGTTTTCTTCTTTTTTATAAATTTCCCTTGAAGTATAAATGTTTGTGCATATTCCTGAAATTTTGCCAAAACTGCTCATTAAGCTAATGAGCAGGTTTTCTTCTTTTTTATAAAATTCC